>WNGS01045278.1:6368-17041 GCA_020271785.1 Procambarus virginalis
ATATAATATATATATATATATATATATATATTATATATAATAATATATATATATATAATATCACACCAATTCAGGAAAATGAGAGGTAAGCATTGTGTCCATATCTCTACAAATACAAAGCGAAACAGAAGAGAATTCAAACGTATTCAACCGGTTCGTCCCAGATCTGTGAGTCATTTTTTCTTGTCCGACCACAGACGTGGCCACACATTTACAATACTATCAGCAGGCTTACATTTTCTTCCGTCCTCCCTGGACAGGGTGGAAAATCTGTTAAGCATATAGTACAGTGATTTACGAACAGAAAACGGGGAGACATGATCACGCTATACAAAATATTTATGGCATTTGTAACGATAAGGACACAGGGCTATTTGAAATGGATCAAATAACGTTCAAGCGACGTTGAATCGACGTTGTTATTAACGTTGACTTACTTTCGCGCACTAACGTTTGCGCAGGGATGATATCATTAGGATAAAACACATAACACAACCTAACCACGAGGTTGTTAACGTAAATTACGTGTTTCAACGTTGCAACAACGCAAAAAACACTACATTGTGTGTTCAGGTTATATTTGTGTCATATATTTTCTGCCTTTTATCGAGAAAATAGTTATTTAAAATGTAAGTAAATAACGAACATAAAAATGCTCGTTATTCAGTAAGTCAGAATAACGAGGATGACCCGACCCACTCGTGCAACGATAGTGACCACGTGTTGGTCTTTCATAGAGCGTTACCAAGTCCTGCGAGGACCCTTATCAAGTCCTGGACTCTTGTCAAGTCCTGGACCCATTCCAAGTCCTGGGCCATTTGTCAAGTCCTGGACTCTTGTCAAGTCCTGGACCATTCCAAGTCCTGGACCCATTCCAAGTCCTGGGCATTTGTCAAGTCCTGGAACGTTATCAGGTCCTGAACCCCTTTCCAAGGCCTGGACTTTCCAAGTCCAGGCCTTGGAAAATCAAGTCGCGTCCTTAACCTTTCTTAACCACTTGGGCTGGACGGTATAGTGACGGTCTCGATGATTCGTGCAGGTCGGCGTTCAATCCCCGATGGTCCAAGTGGTTGGGCACCATTCCTTCTCCCCGTCCAATTCCAGATCCTTATCCTGACCCCTTCCAAGTGCTATATAGTCGTAATGGCTTGGCGCTTTTCTTGCTACTTCCCTTTAACCTTTCCTGGGGGAGGGCCTGAGTGGACAGCGCTCAGGCTTCGTAGTCCTGAGGTTCCGGGTTCGATCCCCGGTGGAGGCGGAAACAAATGGGTAGAGTTTCTTTCACCCTGATGCACCTGTTACCAAGCAGTAAAATAGATACCTGGGAGTTAAGACAGCTGCTAAGGGCTGCTTCTTTGGGAGGGATGTGTAACAAAAAGGAGGCCTGGTCGAGGACCGGGCCGCGGGGACGCTAAGCCCCGAAATCATCTCAAGATAACCTTTCTTGTATTTGCCAAGACTTGGGCATTACCACATCGCAACTCGTGTGCTCATTGTCGGGCACATTGACTCAGAGTCATTGACTCAGGGTCATTGACTCAGGGTCATTGACTCAGGGTCATTGACTCAGCGCCATTGACTCAGGGTCATTGACTCAGCGTCATTGACTCAGGGTCGTTGACTCAGGAGGTCATATCTCAGGGTATAATGACCCTGGCCTTCATGGTGTGACTTGGGTTCGGGCCTTTAACACACGCCTGGCGGCCTGTAAAGTCAGAATCAAGTGTTAATGGATATCTTACACGTGGCAATAAACCCCAAAAGGAGACACAGATTTGTATAGGTATCTGGTGAGTAAAGATGTTAAGTCTCTGCGCCCCAGCTGTTGGGATTTGTGCTGCTGCTGCTGTTGTTTATGCTGCTGCTTCTGCTGCTACTGCAGCTGCTGCGACTGTTGCTGCTGCTTCTTCTTCTGCTGATGCTGTTGGTGATGCTGATTTGTTGCTACAAATGCTTCTGTTCGCTGCTGATGCTGCTACTGCTGATGCGGATGCTACTGTTGCCGCCTCTGTTGCTGCTGCATTCGCCACCGCTGCTGTTACTTCACCCATTATCCGCATTTTTCAGTTTTGTTCTCCCCATTGATGGTGCGAGTCTGTGAAGCTCCCCCCCCCATCCCCCACTACCCCTCGCCTCCTGCGGACATTGTGGCGAGGAAACACCTGTCACAGATCATGGGGCACATCTCCCGCTACGGGCTAGAATTAGTTAGCAATGTAACAATAGCTAATTTGTTAACAATGTTAAAGAACAACTAACTAACCCACAACCACTCATAGCTAACCCGCGGCTACAGAAAATGTTATGGTATTTAATGAAGATAAGTTTCAGCTCCTACGCTACGGAAAAAAAAATGAAAATATAAAAGCAGAAACCACGTACAAAACGCAGTCAAATTATAACAGAGGCAGTGTAAAGGATTTGAGTGTACTCATGTCGGAAGACTTTACCTTTAAAGAACACAATAAAGTAAAAAAACTTTAATTTTTCTTACACAACTGTAAGAAAAATGACAGATTGGAAAACAAGAGCTTTTTACGCTAGAGATGCTAAGTTAATGATGATTCTCTTCAAGACGCTAGTGATCTCTAGAGCGGAATACTGCTGCACAATGACAGCCGATTTCAAAGCTGGAGAAATTGCTGACCTGGAGAGCGTGCAGAGAGCCGTTACTGCTAGAATCCATTCAGTAAAACATCTAAACTAATGGGATTATTGGGAAGTGTCTAAATCTATATTCTCATAAAGCACAGGCGGAAGAGATATGTAATAATTTACAAATGAAAAATAGTAGAGGGGCTGGTCCCAAACCTGCACACAGAAATAACATCACATGAGGCCAGGAGGCATGGCAGGATGTGCAGAATACCCTCTTTGAAGAGCAGAGATGCAACAGGTACTCTGAGAGAGAACTCTATCAACATCAGAGGCCCGAGACTGTTCAACACGCTTCCACTACACATAAGAGGCATAACTGGCAAACCCCTCACAGTGTTCAAGAGAGAACTGTATAAACACCACCAAAGGATACCTGATCAACCAGGCTGTGACTCATACGTCAGGCTGCGAGCAGGCGCGTCCAACAGCCTGGTTGACCAGTCCAGCAACGAGAAGGCCTGGTCGAGGGACTGGGCCGCGGGGACGCTAAGCCCCGGAATCATCGCAAGGTAAGGTAACCCACAACCCACAAAAACCCACCTGAAAATTTGTAGATGCAGTTCAGTGGAGATAAAACACATGGTAACTCGTCTAGGCCAATGAAACGGCCTCAACATAACAGACAAACAACCCTGAAATTTTAAGGACAAACTCATGTAATTGGCTGAATGACAGAGCAGATGATATATCTTGACGTGAACCCCCCCCCCCATGTAAGGTCTTAATGGCCTCGGGAAGACAATTCAACCCACCATTCAAAAGTCCGTTCCCCAGTGACCATTGAATCTATCAGACAGAATCTATAGATTTTGTCATGTATATCAGATAGATCATTCTATCAGAATGATAGAATGGCGTCCCCTACACACCTGGCGCCCCCACACACGACCCTCCGAGCCAGCCATACAACCCATACAGGCTCCTGTATATCATCGAGGTCAGACCAATTCTGGAAAATGCAGCACCAGCATAGAATCCTTTTCTCGTTAAACACAAAAGGGTTTATGTTTAATATATATCGAAACTGGAGAAAGTTCTGAGAAATGCCACCAGACTAGTCACAGAGATGAGAGGCATGAGCTACGAGGAAAGACAACAGGCGTTAACCCTCACGGCACTGGAAAGGCAAAACAAACAGGGAAGACATGATTACCACATGCAAAATACTTAGGGAAATAGCAAGGGCAGACAACGACAGACTACTCTTAACAGGAGTCGTACACGAGCCAGGGGGAGGGAGGGGGGGTGACATAGATGGAAACTACCTAAATGAGCCATAGAGACTTTAAAACGAATTATTTAAGTGTCAGAGTAGTTAGCAGATGGAATGCACCAGGCAGTGACGTGGTGGAGGCTGACTCCATACATAGTTGCAAATGCAGATACGACAGAGCCCAATAGGCTCAAAAACCTGTACACCCAAAGCAAGCGTAATAATCTAGCCCCATGGCCAGACTTTTCTTTCCTATCCTTCTCCTTCATATCTCCTCCCGCTTCTCATGTTTATCTTCATTTTCTTCCTTCTATCTCTCTATTTTGTATCTCATCTTCTTCCACCGTGATTTATTAGTTGATTCTTATTTTTTTGGGTGCGGGAGAGATGGAGGGGGAGTCGTTCCTCGTGTCCCAAACAGCCTTCAAGAGGAAGTGAGGGAGGGAGTGAAGGAGGGAGTGAGGGAGGGAGGGGTGAGGGAGAGAGAGCGAGGGAGGGAGGGAGTGAGGGAGAGAGAGCGAGGAAGGGAGGGAGAATTTGTGTCGGTAGTTAATTGTGTGTCGATAATTTTTTTGGGGTCAAGATAATGGAAAGGTACTGATTGAACAGTTGAAGAAAGTATCAAGTTATGATAGCAGGCGGGCTGTCCGCCTTGCTGACGCGATGTTATGATAGCAGGCGGGCTGTCCGCCTTGCTGACACGATGTTATGATAGCAGGCGGGCTGTCCGCCTTGCTGACACGATGTTATGATAGCAGGCGGGCTGTCCGCCTTGCTGACATGATGTTATGATAGCAGGCGGGCTGTCCGCCTTGCTGACATGATGTTATGATAGCAGGCGGGCTGTCTGCCTCGCTGACACGACGTGTGTATATGCTGGTTGGTAAGATAATGGTGTAAGCTTACTCTCTTTTGAGCTGCGAGTGAAATATTCTTCACATGTACCTTAACGTATATGGGTGTCAATAGAACATATATATTCTACATATATATATATGGGTGTCTATAGAAGAAGAAGAATGTATAGTAGCAACTGTGAATTGCAAACAAAGTTAGCACTTGTGTGCTATGCAATATACGAGTTTCTTGCGGTCTGGAAGCGAGTGTGGCTCTGCAAGGTAATAGAGTCAGTTGGCGAGTACTGCAGGTCTGAGAGAGAGACCACAACGCACTGGAAATACTGAGCATACACAACACGGATTATGTATGTGTATACACAATTCTGAATGAGATCCAGAGCGGACGTCATACACCAGTGAGTATTGGTATATTAAAACTAGTCGTGTCATTTTTTTTATATATTAAATTTTATATCTTTTCAGCCAACCAGAGGTCGGCGTTCCTTGTGTGGCATAATAGTGGGGCTTAAAAAACATATATATATGTATATATGACAGTGTCAGACTTCACTCCTTCTGAAGATGTATTCATATACGAAAGTACTTAAGGAAATTCCTGTTTCAATCTTCCTCCGTGGTCTGACACTGTCACATTTTTAATCACGTGTTTATTTTCGTGATATACACACATATGTATATATAACGAACGCCATGGATCATTAGAATGGGGTCGTACCAGGGAGGTATAATGGGTAAGGAATACGACTGTTAATAGTTCCTTAAACAGCCCGTACGAGTAGTCCAGCAGACCATTATTATTCCACCCCCCCCCCCGAGGCACTAACTGACTTCAGTGAATACTTCCGTGGCTGGGTGTTCAAGAACTCGCTTCACTATATGTCTGTCTCACAGCTCTCTGGCACAGACTAAGCAGGACAGATAAAAATGTAAATAATGTATAACTTAACCTAACCTAAACTAACCTAATCTAAACTAACCTAACCAGATCGTGTGTTGCGAATAATTAGCTTTTTTAACATCACAGATTGCATTACTAAAGACAAAGAAATATAAGTTGACCAGACCACACACTAGAAGTTGAAGGGACGACGACGTTTCGGTCCGTCCTGGACCATTCTCAAGTCGCTTGAGAATGGTCCAGGACGGACCGAAACGTCGTCGTCCCTTCAACTTCTAGTGTGTGGTCTGGTCAACATACTTCAGCCACGTTATTGTGACTCTTCGCCTGCAAAGAAATATAAGAATACATTGTCCCATACGAGGCAGTTCCTATTGGTTCATACGAGACAGCTCCTATTGGTCCATACGAGGCAGCTCCTATTGGTCCATACGAGGCAGCTCCTATTGGTCCATACGAGGCAGCTCCTATTAGTCCATACGAGGCAGCTCTTATTGGTTCATACGAGGCAGCTCTTATTGGTCCATACGAGGCAGCTCTTATTGGTACATACGAGGCAGCTATTATTGGTCCATACGAGGCAGCTCCTATTGGTCCATACGAGGCAGCTCTTATTGGTCCATACGAGGCAGCTCCTATTGGCCCATACGAGGCAGTTCCTATTGGTCCATACGAGGCAGCTCTTATTGGTCCATACGAGGCAGCTCTCATTGGTCCATACGAGGCAGCTATTAATGGTCCATACGAGGCAGTTCCTATTGGTCCATACGAGGCAGCTCCTATTGGTCCATACGAGGCAGCTATTATTGGTCCATACGAGGCAGTTCCTATTGGTCCTTACGAGGCAGCTCCTATTGGTCCATACGAGGCAGCTATTATTGGTCCATACGAGGCAGCTCCTATTGGTCCATACGAGGCAGCTCCTATTGGTCCATACGAGGCAGCTCCTATTAGTCCATACGAGGCAGCTCCTATTGGTCCATACGAATCAGAAAGAGACCATAGAAAGAACTTTTTCGGTGGCAGAGTAGTTAATAAATGAAATGCATTAAAAAGTGATGTGGCTGACTCCACACCCAGTTTTAAATATAGATATGATAGAGCTCAATCAGCTCAGGAACCTGTACACTAGTAGATTGACGGTTGACAGGCAGGACCAAAGAGCCGAAACTGAACCTCCCGCAAGCAGAACTAGGTGAGTACAGGTAGGTGAGTACGAGGCAACTCCTATAGACCCATACGATCCAGCTCCTATTGATATCCGCCCAAACTCATTTACATCCATGTCTAGCCCGAGCTCGATAGCAATCTATCCTTTCTCTCATCTTTCAGGGAAGCGCAGAAAACACAAGGAACGCCGACCTGGGCTCTGGTTGGCTGAAAAGATATCAAAACGGTGTGGCGGATCACGATCTGTAAGATGTCTTGTTATCCTTTAACGATATCATTCTATTTCTCCTACTTTTTGTTGCTTAAGAAAATGCTTGATGGGGCGAGAGTGTGGCCTCGTAACGGCCGAGGTTGGGTGAGGTTAATTACCTCATAGTGACTATTACGCGCCCTAATACACGGTAGTGAAGGTGGTTTACAACATTTTGGTGGTCATTGCTGGCGACTTGAAGGCGTCATTAGAACTCCCTCGGGATATGAAAGTTGCTTGGATCTTCACCCGACGGGACGACCTTGCGATTGGGGCGACTATGGGACGGGACGACCCTGCGACGGGACGACTTTGGGACGGCACGACCATACGACAGGATGCTCATACCGGAAGGGGGGTGGAGAGGATAGATGATAGAGAGGTTGTGGGTGGAAGAGGGAGTGGAAGGAAAGAGGGAGGAGGGTGGTGGGTGGACGAAGCTGAAGGAATAGGTGGAGGTGGAGTGCTTGGTTGTGGGGGTGTAGGAGGAGCTGGTGCGGGGTGATAAAAGGGGCCGAAGGGATAGAGAAGCGTGATAAGAGAGAAAGAGGTGACTAGAACAGGAAGGGACGCGGGAAGAGGGGTGAGGAGAGGGAGGAGGAATGGAGTGCACGATGACTAATGTAGAATGAAACGTGAAATGAACGCGAGAATGGAATAAAGGATGACTTTGGAAATGGCACACGCGTGGAGAGTGAACGTGAGTCGACTGAAGGAATGGGCGGAGAGATTGTCGAGGTGGAGAAGTGGAGGGTGGAGGGGGGGGAGGGGGGGAGAAGAGCCTTCTAATCGTCACCGGAAGGCGGGGGGGGAGAGGGGGGGTTCAAGTAAAGGCTAGAAGACACCTCAAGGAAATGTTGGAAGGGGTCTGAAATTAGCCATCAGGAGTGAAAACACGGAAATGAGCATAATACATATTCGTAAGTATATGTGTAATACAAAATATATATAAAAATTGAGAGGTGGGGGAGAGAGGAGGATGTGGGGCAGAGACGGGGGAAGGAAAGGAGAAAGACAGGAAAGGAACGAGAATAGAAGGGGGAGGGAGAGACGGATAGACTGATCGTGGGAAGGGAGTGAGGGAGTGAACGACTTGAAGGAGAAGGGAGAAGGAAACTGAGGGACGGGGAAATAAAGAGCCAGACGGGAGGGGGGGGGGGTGGAGTTGGGGGTTGGGAGAGGGGGGGGGGAAATAAAGAACCAGAGGGAAGGGGTGGGGGGGGGGGGTATGGGGGGAAATAGGTTTGTTTACGTCTTCTCGAGGAACTGGACAAGGAAACCGATATTTAAAGCTGACGAAATGTTCTTATTTATCACCCACACTCCTTTTTTATTTTTTTTTATAGAGGTCGACGAACAACCACAGTAACGACAAGAGGCTGATAAAGAGAACAAGCTTCAAGAGTGCTTGAAGCAACTGCAACGCGCAAAGACCCGCGTGCGTAAATGCGTAACTGTCAGACCAGTTACGAAACGCAACGCAAAAACGTACCCCCAATATTTAGGCAGAACCATTAGAGCTGTAGCTGATTCCTCAGCAGAGGAATGAGAGGAGGGACCCCAAGAGCTGTAGTTCATCCCCTGCAGGTACACCTTGGTGAGTAAGTGAGTAAGGTGAACACAGACACACACAAACACACACACCAGTTGAAAGGTGTGTGTGGTGTGTGGGTTGATCTTACCAGTTGATTGACAGTTGAGAGGCGGGACCAAAAGAGCTTTGTCTCTTTTGGTCACACACACACACACACACACACACACACACACACACACACACACACACCACACACACACACACACACACACACACACACACACACACCACCACACACAACACGCACACACACACACACCACACACAACACACACACACACACACACACACACACACACACACACACACACACACACCTGGGTGTGGACGTAACACCTAATCTATCTCCTGAGGCACATATAAATAGGATAACGACAGCAGCGTACTCTACACTGGCAAAAGTTAGAACATCATTCAGAAACCTAAGTAAGGAGGCATTTAGGGCTCTTTACACTGCCTACGTGAGGCCAGTCTTAGAGTATGCCGCCTCATCATGGAGTCCCCATCTAAAGAAGCACATAATGAAACTGGAAAAGGTTCAGAGGTTTGCAACGAGACTCGTCCCAGAGCTACGAGGGATGGGGTATGAGGAGCGCCTGGGGGAACTATGCCTTACGACACTAGAAAGAAGAAGGGAGAGGGGGGACATGATAGGAACGTATAAAATACTCAGAGGGATTGACAGAGTGGACATAGACGAAATGTTCACACGGAATAGTAACAGAACGAGGGGACATGGATGGAAGTTAGAAACTCAGATGAGTCACAGAGATGTTAGGAAGTTTTCTTTTAGCGTGAGAGTAGTGGGAAAATGGAATGCACTTAAGGAACAGGTTGTGGAAGCCAATACTATTCATAATTTTAAAACCAGGTATGATAGGGAATGGGATAGGAGTCATTGCTGTAAACAACTGATGCTCGAAAGGCGGGATCCAAGAGTCAATGCTCGATCCTGCAGACACATATAGGTGAGCATATAGGTGAGCACACACACAAATGTAGTTTATGTGTGTGTGATAAACACACAGTTTTAAATGTAGATATGATAGAGCACAGTAGGCTCAGGAATCTGTACACCAGTTGATTGACAGTTGAGAGGCGGGACCAAACAGCCAGAGCTCAACCCCCGCAAGCACAAATAGGTGAGTACACGCAGTAACAAGACCCTTCAGATAACAAGCGTTGATGGAGACAACTAATATCACTGAGGGCACTACAACCACTCTGGAGTTGTCTTACCAACCGGAGGTGATCATGCGGTGTTGAGAGAGAGAGAGAGAGAGAGAGAGAGTCAGGAAGCCACCAACACAACCATAGCCACCTCTGTGCCCCATTAGCCCTTACACGGCAAATCCCACACATGTTAAGATGTGTCCCAGAGAGTGACGCCAACGCTCCTCACGCCCCACATTAAAATAAAAAAAATTAAATAAATCCCACTCCAATGGACAGAACCAAACCCGCTGTCCAATTTGATAGGTTATGCCGACTTATGTAAATTAATCCACAGAAAACGAGAGTGATTGCCAACAGCAATCTTTAAATTTAATTTTTTTTTCCACGCAGAAGAGCCACCACGCGCGGAATAATTTAGCGATGAATTAAGACTGGGAGATCGGATAGGAAAAAGGTGGAAGAGTAGACAGCTGTAAATAGAGAGAAAGAGAGAGAGAGAGAGAGAGAGTGGAGAGGCCCGCTAAATATACAGATGTGGTAAGCGCTCCTGACAGTGGCTGAGGAACACTGGTTCTTGCGACTCCCTCCTTCCCCCCCACTGACACGATTGGGCACACGCCATAAACACATTATTACCAGCAAAGAATTTTATTATTATTATTATTATTATTATTATTATTTATTATTATTATTATTATTACATCGAATTCACAAATGGAACGGATGTTATTGTGTGGATTTTTTTTGTTTGCTGGTCTAATGCGTATGTTCTACAATAGTCTATTGATCTATTCATCAGACGTCTATTAATCTATTCATCACCAGTCTATATGATCTATGGTTTTCACCATTCC
>WNGS01045285.1:22481-42201 GCA_020271785.1 Procambarus virginalis
CTGATCGAGGACGGGTGAAGCCGGGAAGCTTCAGCCCTTCCCCATCATTGATCAGCCGTTCAAGCTGGTCAGCATTGATCTGGTGGTCCGATCATACCGAGTGCAACGGACGGCAGTAAGTACATCCTGACCATGGTCGATCACGCAAACAAGGTACCCAGAAGCAGCTGCCCTGAAGAACATCGAGACGTCAACGGTAGCGGAAGCCTTGGTAGGTTTTTTCAGTCGCCTTGGTAATACCTGAGTGGATCCATAGCGACCGAGGGACACAGTTTACCAGCGAGATGATGGACCAGTCAGACGTCTGCTCACAGCGAGAGCATCCTCACCACGCCTTATCATGCTATGGGAAACGGTTTGGTAGAACGCTTCAATGGCACTCTCAAGAAGATGTTGAAGAGAATGTGCATCGAACAGCCTCGGGAGTGGCCCAGGTATATCAACCCTTTGTTGTTTGCCTACAGGGAGGTGCCACAGGCTAGCACAGGGTTCTCACCCTTCGAGCTTTTGTACGGTCGCACAGTTAAAGGCCCTCTGCAGGTACTGAGGAACCTGTGGGAAGGCGATGACTGTACCCCTGAAACAAGACGACGTACGAGTACGTCATCGATCTACGGAACGGCTGGAGAACACCTGTCAGCTGGCCCGAGAACAGCTAGCAAAAGCAAAGGAGTACCAGAAGCAAACATACGACAAAAAGCAAAAGAACGCAAGTTCAGTGTAGGTGACAAGGTACTTTTGTTACTTCCCACCAGCAGGAACAAGCTCTTGCTGCAGTGGAAGGGCCCATTCACGGTAGTGGAGTGCTCGCACTCGTAAACTACGTGCTCGACGTCGATGGTGCCAGGAAGAAGTACACGTCAACATGCTCAAACGCTACGAGGACCCTCCTGTAGATGTATCAACAAAGCCGAAGAAGCATGTAAGACGAAAAACAGGAGAGGACCACGGGGCTCGACATCGACAGAGCCGATCGACAACCCACTGCTCTCAGCCGTAGGTGCTGACTGGTTGAGTAGGTCAGGGTGATTAACGAGACGTCGAACGAGGAGACATGAGCGAGGAAATGCGACGCGAATAATGGACACTGGTCCCAGTGTGTGTTCAGTGTGTGTCTGATGTTTCAGGCATGACACAGTGTGAGAGCATGTGGACAGACCAGCGCCACTCAGGGTTTCGAGGCGTTGAGCCGACCCAGACCTGGAGCTACGTCCAACCACAGTGCCTGCTCAAAACCTGAACAGATAGCCACATGTGATCCGGTGACTGAAGAAATTCCTCACTTACCAGAAGAGAATAGTCTAGACGAGGCCCCGCCTCGCCTAGAAGTATAGAAAAGGGGTCCGCTGGACCCGGCCGCGCTAAGTGCACTCAGTTTGTGCACATGTTGTCAGCGGTGTGAGTTGAACGAGCGCCACGCTGTGGAGCTCGATCTTTGTTGGGGGTGATGTGGGAGTATGTCTCCCAAGATCCTCCCACAGCTGACTTGAATGGCTCATTGCAGTGCACAGTGCACTGATCTTGTGCACAAAGCCTATTTCCCTTAATCCTGGATAGTTTCCTGGCATGTTGGTATCTCCAGAATGCCCACTTAACCAGGAACACTGTTAAAATACGTAGGCCGCCGTATGTCTAGGCAGGAAGTAGATACAGGGAGCTAAGTATACTTGCCACAAAGGGTCAGTGAGTACATGGCTGGTGCGCGTGAGACAGAGGGGAAGCGCCAGCAGCGTCTGACCTCTGGGGTCAACCGGCGCGATGTTGAATAACAGCTATGACGTGTTCATGACGTCACTCCTGCTACTGCTCATCGAACGAGCTAATATGATTGGTTCCCGCTCATTTGCTGCAATGCTATTGGTCAAATTGTAACTCCTTTTGTGTTGTGTGCCACGAGATGCCCGGCACCCTTGCAAACTCATTCACGTGAGAGAGACCATACCCAGAGGACGTGTTCTGTTCTACCGGCCAATAGACTGATCACCGTCTATCCCTCACCGTCAAGTTAACTCAGCGTCTTTGCGATATACCACACACTCGCCAGAATCACGAGTGGGAATATATTGTTTAGAAGCCTAAAGTGACAAATCTCCAGAGCGAAACAGACTGGTATCAGGTAACCCCTGGTGACAAAGATCGTCGTGAGTGACTTAGAGTGAACTAAGGCAGTGCCGCCGCCTAAGTAATCTGTGTGTGTGACATTACCACAGTGTACAGTGTACCACAGCAGTGCCAGTACCGCCACTCATCCTGAGCGTGTACCTCAGTACCTCGACCGCCGCGAGCTCGCCGCCAGCCGCCGCCGCGCCGCCTACTCCTACGTGACGTCACCACCTCACGCACCGTCAGTGCCAGTGTGTGCGCGTGTGTCTGTCTGTTAAGCATACAGCACGCCTACTCACGAAATCATCTCAAATACTGCGAGTACCCTCCGTGTCTACGAGCGAAACCAGCTATCAGGCCACCTACGAGTGCTTGTATAAACGAGTCTGAGTGAGTGCGTAAGGAAAGGTACCTTATCTGTAAGTACAAGATCTTGTCATTGTTATTGTGTCTGTGTTGATCTGAGGGATCAACCACAGTTCTCACCTTCTTATACCTGTCGCAGGTTATAGGTGAATCGACGGTGAATGCGTGTTTATCTGTGTGGTATCACAGCATTTCACTCGTCTGTGGATGTGAGCTTCACATACACCACACATTTAGTATTGTGTGATTATTATTGTGTTATTGCATAGCATCATTACCGAGTATCCGGTTGGAACTCTTGTGATCCCTTTGCATACCGGCAGTTAGGTTGCCGTGTTAGTGATTGGCTGTCAACTGTGTTAAGTTAGGGTGTTCTCCACGAGTGGATACGAGTCGATTAGCCAGACGTCAAGAGTCTCGCTAATGCACCATAGCTTTGCTGACGCCAATCTAAAGTAAATCAAGCACCCTGTGTATTAGTGGTTAAGTTAGTAAATAAACTACTGTTAAGCTTTATGCGGTGTTTCCGTTGAACCACTTCTGAATACTGCCAATATTACTCAAGCCTTCAGCTCTAAGTGTCTTCAACACCGAGTTGCCTGTAAGTCACTAAACTATAAATTTGATGAGGACCCTAGGAGTCCCTAAAGTGTTACATCATTGAGGAGATTCCAACGACCAACGTGGAGCAGGACCAGGTGAGGCTAGTCTGAGAAGAGACCCACAAGGACTCTAACTCGACCTTGCTCCCAGGCCCTGTACGGTTGCTCTCGTATTTTCTATTTTGCTAATTCCGACAGCTTCGTGAAGCGTCTGCCACATGTACATTGGCGACGTACGCATTGCAGTCGTGACAGTAAAAAAAAACAAAGAAAAACCCCCACAAAAAACCTTGTCATATTCTCTATGTTCTTCACAAGTTCATTTTTCATTATTTGTATTCCCTATTTCACCTTTCATGTTTTCATGTTCTATGGAAGTTCATATTCCCAGCATGTTCACTGTATTCATCAACTTTTTTACATTTGTTCTTTGCCATGCTTCCCCATATGTTCTCTGTATTCTTTCCCTTACATGTTATTTACGTTCCTAACTAAAAATCTTTCACAATCACTAAAACATGATCACTTTCGTCATTTCTGAACTAAAAATTACTTGTCAGTCAACTAAAAATAGTCAGGATTAGCCTCGTTCAACACCGTTTCTTAATAAAATAACCTTTCTCTTAGCAAAAAATAGTCAAGGAAACTTTCCAACACTGTTATAACTAACTTTATCCATCGTCAATCAACTAAAAATAATCACTTCATCATTTCTGAACTAAAAGTATTCGTCAGTCAACTAAAATAGTTACGTTCATCATCGTTTCCCTGTCATTTCTTTACTGAATATCATCTCTCTCACAGAAAATAGTCAAGTGTAGCCTCTTTCCAACGCTGTTCTTAACTAAAGTATCCTTTCGCTTCGCTAAAATAGTCAAGGAAACATCTTTCAGCACTTTCTCATCAGTCATTATGTTCGTCAAGTAAGAAAAAATAGCCAAAGATAACTATCATCGCTGTTCTTAACCGACATTTATACTTCGTAGAGCACTAAAAATAGTCACTAACATCATATTTTTCATGTCTTTCCTCAACTAAAATAGTCAAATGTAACTTCTTTCAGCACTTTCGTAAGTAGCAGTATGCTTCATGGAATAAGAAAATAGTCAAAGTCTCTCTTCAAGACATCAAGGACACTCTTCGAGATATCAGAGAAACTCTCAAACAGTTCCAAAAAGTTAATCTCAGTCATCAAATGTTATTCTCTAAGTAACATTTCCTTCATCAGAGAAACTTTCTAATGCATCTTCGTTCAATAAAGTTATCCTCGAGACATCTAAAGTTAACATTAGGCATAAAAGCTATTCTCAGAAGCTATCAAAATTATTCTCAGTCATCAAAGGTATTCTCGAAGTCATCAAAAAAGGTATTTTCACATACTCAAAAGTTAATCTTGGTCATCACAGTTGTTCTATAAGATATCTTCGAGACATCAAAACTACTCTTCAATACATCAAAGACCAAAACCAAATACTTCTCATGTCCACAAAAGTTAATCTCAGGCTATCAAAAGTTATTCTCAGACATCTTCATCCATAAAGTTATTCTCAATGTCACCGAAAGTTATTCCCAGAGCTACCAAAGTTATTCTCAGAGATTTCAAAAGTTAATCTCAGTCATCAAAAGGTACTTTCATGTTCTCAAAGATAATCTCAGAGACATCAAAGTCTTTCTCCGAGTCATCAAAAGTTATTCTCAGAGCTATCAAAAAGTTATCTCGGTAGTCAGAGAAAACTTTCCAAGACATCTTCGTTCATTAAAGTTAATCTCTAAGTCATAAAAGTTATTCCCAGTGACATTAAAATTAATCTCTGATATCAAAAGTTAATCAAATGTTATTCTCTAACTAACCTTTCGTTCATCAGAAAAGCTTTCTAAGCATCTTCGTTCATCAAAGTTGTTCTCTAAGTCTTCAAATTTGTTCTCAAAGTCATCAAAGTGTTTCTCTATGTCTTCAAAGTTGTTCTCAAAGTCATCAAAGTTAATCTCTAAGTCACATTCGCTCATCAGAGAAACTTTCCAAAACATCTTTGTTCATAAAGTTATTCTCAGAGGCATTAAAATTAATCTCTGTCCTCAAAGTTATTCTCAGAGACATCAAAATGTACTCTCATGTCCTCAAAGTTAATCTCTAACTCATCAAAGTTAATCTCTATGTCGTCAAGGTTATTCGCCGAGCTAACAGAAGTTATTCTCAGAGCTAGCAAAAGTTATTTCAGTGTCATCAAAGGTAATCTCTAAGTCACTTTCATTCATCAAAGTTAATCTCAGACTCGTCAAAGTTAATCTCTAATTCACTCTCATTCATCAAAGTAGTTTTCAAAGACATCAAAGTTATTCTCAGAGTTATCCAAGGATATTCTCATGTCCACAAAAGTTATTCTCCGAGCTATCAAACAATACTACTCATGTTCTCAAAAGTCACTCTCAAAGTCATCAAAGTTATTCTCAGAGTCATCAAAGCTATTTTCAGTGTCATCAAAGGTAATCTCTAACTCACTCTCGTTCATCAAAGTTTATCCTAGAGTCGTCAAAGGTAATCTCTAACTCCAATTCGTTCATCAAAAGTTGTTCTCTATGTCACTTCGTTCATCAAAGAAACTCTCCTTCTTCCAACAAGTTATACTTTAAGACATCAATATTGTTCTCAAGACATCTTCAGCTTTTCATGTCAAACTTACTTACATTTCTGTTAACTTACCTTAAAACAATTCTCTGAACAACACTGCATAATCCTAAACCTAACATAACCTAACCTAACCTAACTTACCTAACTTAACCTTATTTACCTAACCTAACTAACTTAACCTATCCTAACTTAACTTGCATAACCTAACTTAGCCTAACCTAACTTACCTAACTTAACCTAATTTACATAACCTAACTAACTTAGCCTATCCTAACTTAACTTGCATAACTTAACCTAACCTATCCTAACTTAATGTATCTTAACCTATCCTAACTTAACTTGCATAACCTAACCTAACTTAACTTGCATAACCTAACCTAACTTAACTTGCATAACCTAACCTAACCTAATGTAACCTAACTTAAAATATCCTAACTTAACCTAACTTAACTTGCATAACCTAACCTAACCAAATGTAACCTAACTTACCTAACCTAACTTAATGTAACTTAACCTAACTTAACTTGCATATCCTAACCTAACTTAACTTGCATAACCTAACCTAACTTAACTTGCATAATCTAACCTAACCTAACTTACATAACCTAACTTATCTTGCATAACCTAACTTAACTTGCATAACCTATCCTAACTTAGCTTGCATAACTTATCCAAACCTAACTTAACGTAACCTTACATACCCAAACTGATGTAACCTAACTTACTTAGTCCAACCAGACATGACCTAACTTACATAATTATTCATGCTTGTCTTTTGTGTTTTGTCAATGTCTCATAATCATTTGTTCGTTTCAATAGTTTATTCTCAAATGGTCATTTTGCATTTCAAGGGTTATTTGTTAAAGATTGGGTGTTTAAGCACTTCAAAGGATTTTTGTTATATATGGGAATTTACTCGTTTCAAGGGGTTTTCGTCTATCAATGTCTCATATCCATTTGTTCGTTTCAAGGGTAAATTTCTCAAACGGTCATTTATGCATTTCAAGGGTTATTTGTTATATATATGTGCATTTACTCGTTTCAAAGGATTTTTGTTATATATGGGAATTTACTCGTTTCAAGGGATAATTTCTTAAATGGACATTTTTGCATTTCAAGTGCTATTTGTTAAAATTGGGTATTTAACCATTTCAAAGGATTTTTGTTATATATGGGAATTTACTCGTTTCAAGGGTTAATTTCCCAAATGGTAATTTGTTTGCATTTCAAGGGTTTTTTGTTAAAGTTCATCAAGTTGCTCATAAGTTGTATTTATTATGTTTGTTATAATTGTTCTTATTCTTCCACCCATTAACCTATCCTCTTGTAATCTTAGTGTATTCTTTATGTTTGTTATCATATGTTCTTATTTCCCACCCCTTAACCTAACCTCTTGTAATCTTAGTATCTTTATTAGGTTTTATCATATGTTCTTATTCCCCAACCCTTTAACCTAACTTTTCAGATGTAGTTTATTGTGTTTGACATATTTGTTTGAATATATTATCCTTTTCATAACCTTTCAGATGTAGTTTTGTTTCTCCTTTTTGTATATTTTACCCAAACCCACCATCCAACTTAACCTTCCTTCCTTCTTTTACTTTGCGTCTCCTACTACTTCTCTCCTCCTTTTTCTCTTTCTCTCCCTTATTCTCTCTCACTCATTTGCTCCAATGTTCTTATTTTTCTCATATTCAAGTCTCAATGCTCCAATGCTCTCACACTCTCTCATTCCCTCTCTTCTTTTATCCCATGCTCTCACATTCTCATTGTGAGAGGGAACAAAGGCTGAGGACAGGAGCTAGAACTTGGTATTTGTTTGGATCTTATTTACAACATCTGAAATATGACTGTTTAAAATTTGGCTAAAATTGGGTTATTAGTAGCGAAAATGTGGTCTCTAACAAATTTGGGTCTTCAATTGGACTCTGATTAATTTTGATCATGAACTGGACTCTGTTAAAATCTGGTCGTCTATGGACTCTGAATATTTTCAGGGACAAAGTGGACTCTGACGAATTTTGAGCTTCAACTGAACTCTGACGAATTTCTGTTGTTAATTGGACTCTGTTAATTTTCAGGGTAAAAATTGACTCTGATTATTTCCAGGCCTAAACTGGACTCTGATGAAATTCTGTGGTTAATTGGACTCTGATTATTTCCAGGCATAAACTGAACTCTGATGAAATTTGAGCTATCTGATGAAATTTGAGCTTAAACTGATCTCTGATGAAATTTGAGCTCTGATGAAATTTGAGCTTAAACTGGTCTCTGAATAATTTCTGTCTATAACTGGACTCTGTTTAATTTTGGTCTTTTCACAGGTGAAACAGCCGTAATTGAATATAAAACTTAAATTCACGACTAAGATGTCTGTTTTCCTTAACAAAACGCCTAAGACAATATTTTCTGAAAATGCTCTTTGAAAAATACGAGGTGTTGAAAACTGGTAAAATATGTCCGTAGAGTTTATCTGGAAATGCTGTGACACAAACACGAATTTTTCTATACAATTTTCCTACTTATTTTCCTCATAAGAACGCTTAACAAACTTCTAAAATCTCAGAAATTATTTTCTCATACGATTTTCCTTAATTCCAAATCAGTGACTGCAAAAATTTACCTGAAATACCCGACACGCTACACGTGATATTTTCCCAAAACAAAATATCACGTGTGGCGTGTCATCCCTACTACTGACATGTGCATGCATTACCTACAGTAAGCAAATGCTGGATACTTCGCTAAGATTTCGGGCAGCACATCATTATGAATGAAGTACTTGCACATTTCTTGGACACTATTGATGGTGTTATCTCTAAATTCCGCGATTTTTTCACATTCCATTATATAATGACGCAAAGTATGCGAATAGTTCTGCTGACAGAGTTTACATTTAGTCAACTCTACCCTTATTAATATTCCCCTTTGTTATGTTCATTCATAGAATCACTTGATCCATCGTCCAGGCCATGTAACCCAAATTACACTGGTAATAGCACTTATGCTTATTATATTGATTCTTAATTGCATGCACTAAAACACACTACCAGAAGAATTAATTGGACTATTTTATAGAAGGACCCGCACTGCTGAAATGCTTAAGCTCTTTCAAACGGCTCTGGCTGAGGCCAGGGAACGTATGGTAGAGCTGAGGCAGACAGACTGGGAAACTTTTGTCAGTGGTCTCAATTCTCACACGCCGATCGACTTGGAGATACTATGAACATGTTTGCCATAAAATTTTCGTTTTCTCTAATAGTCATATAGCCTATTTGAGAAAACGGCATTGTATTGGGTCTTTGTGGTAAGACTATTGTATTGTTGACACGACGAGTGTAATTAATCGACGTAGGTTTTTTTGTTTGTTGCCGGTCTAACGCATCCTTGTGTGACATTTTATACATATGTCCTTGTAGAACATTTTATTGCGAAAACATTGGCACAAAAATGAAATACGTACTTTGAAAATTAAGGTCAGGACAGTGAAAAGAATAAACTTTTCAATACTAATTTCGTCGATGTGCGGTAACGGGTAACACTTCACCCACTTCCCACACTCTTGAGGATGGGCGCGATCATGATTCTACATTTATAGGCATATGTACGTGTAGGGAATTTTATTGCGATTTCAGTGATACCATATGTTACGCTGTAGAATAAGTGTGGAGTTTACAACCCTGAAAAGAATAGAAACATTTCGTCGTGTTTGGTGGAGCTCACGGCTAGTGATCGATGTATAGTTGTTTATTTGCGGCCAGTCTAACGCATCCTTGTGTGACATTTTATACATATGTTCTTGTAGAACATTCTATTGCGAACACATTGGGCGCTGCCCAATAAACTCGCCCCTCGGGGCAAAAATTACCAGTATCCGTGGTGTAGTGGTAAGACACTCGCCTGGCATTCCGCGAGCGCTATGTCATGGGTTCGTATCCTGGCCGGGGAGGATTTACTGGGCGCAAATCCTTAACTGTAGCCTCTGTTTAACGTAACAGTAAAATGTGTACTTGGATGAAAAAACGATTCTTCGCGGCGGGGATCGTATTCCAGGGACCTGCCCGAAACGCTACGCGTACTAGTGGCTGTACAAGAATGTAACAACTCTTGTATATATCAAAAAAAAAAAATAAAAAAATAAAAAATTTTTTTTAATCTTGGTGGAACATAAAATGGCCGCCTGTGTTTATGCTGTCGTCAGATGGCGCTGTGACGTCACAGGTGAGGGAAGCACGTACTGCACATTAATGCCTCGATCCCTCGTTATTTATTTATTTATTTATTTTATTTATTTATATATATACAAGAACGTACATTGGGGGTTAAGAGACAACATAGAGTTTAAGTTGGAATTACAATCTTGTAAAGCCACTAGCTATATATAGCATTTCGGGCAAGTCCTTAAACTAACCTTTGAGCAAATCCTTAAACAAACAAAGTTTTAGAGAAATAATTAGGAGTAAAATTGATAAAAAGTGTTTAACAGGTACATTACAGCTTTACTTTACAAGTACAGATGATTTTAAGCAGGATAATTACAGTAAAATTGTCAAAAAAAAATTACAGGTACGATGCAAGAATTTTCGACACAAAAGCAGATCAGAACAATACACAATAATAACAATACACAATACAATAATGAACAAGGAATCCTAAATACAATTAGGAAAACATCTCAGGGTTATACATTGGATTACTGAAGCACAATATGAGGATCATTACAAGGAGTAATGCAGTACATATATGCACTCATATTCTATTATTAAGTTAATATTAAGTTCCTTCCTCATGTTAAGTATCTTTGTGGTACTAGAGGCATCCAAGGATTATCTTCAAGGCTTCGTTCTGCAAGTTTTCAAGCCCTTTAAGCTTTCTTTCAGTCATCAAGGCAAGCAGAGGTGCAGCATAATCCACTAAAGATTTGATGTATGCAAGGTACATCATTTTGACAATTGTGACATTGGCACCATAGCCTGAGTGATAACCTGCAACATCTCCAAGAGGGCTTATGGAGCCTCTCTTTATACTGACGACAGAGTCAGAAATACAACAGGACAATACAAGGCCAAGTTATTTGAATCTGTTAACATAGACAAGCTGGGAGCCATATCATACAGTTGCATCTTGTGAACAGCTCCTCCCTGCCTGGGTGGACACCCGTTTAGTATCTTTGTTTCCTCTGCTGAGATATGACTAAACCTAAGTCCTGACATGAGACTAATACAGAGTTAAGAGTGTTCTGCATGTTAGCATAACAAGTAGTGTGTATCATTATATCATCAGCATACCCAATAGTGTGTATCATTATATCATCATGTATGATGATATATGATACAAGGGGGGTCTAAATTGATCGATCGAACGATCTAAATTGGGTACTGATATATGGTCAAATGATTGGCGGAGGCCGTTTAATTCTGACAAATGTAAGGTTTAGAGGATAGGTAATGACGATAGAGTTAGAAGCAAAAGGCAACATGAAAATCACATGGAATACCATCTCTAATATCCTAGGAACTAAACAACACTCCCACAACCAGATAACACTCTCTAAGGATGGCTTTACACCGTCAACTGACTTAGAAATGGCAAATGAATTTAATAGCTTCTTTCCATCGGTTGGTGCTGACCTTGCCAGTAAAATCCCACAGACTAAGACACATTATGAACACATATCTCTCAGGCAGCTATCCAAACTCTCTTCTCCTTTCACCAGTCAGCCCGACAGATGTTGTGTCCATCATACACTCACTAAAAACCAAAGCTCCAACATCAGTGAAATTCCAGTCCATTGTATACAAGAGCGCCTCCCATGCCATTGCGCCACCTATAGCTCTGCTGTTCAACAAATCCCTTGAGTGTCATTCCTTCCCTGATATCCTTAAAAAAGCAAGAGTAACGCCAGTTCATAAAGGAGGTAATCCGGCAAACATAAACAATTATAGACCAATATCAAACCTACCCATACTATCAAAAATATTTGAAAAAATTATCTACAAACAGCTCTACTCCTATCTCGTAAAATTCGACATTCTTAGCCCCTGTCAGTTTGGCTTCCGCTCCAAAAGAGTACCAACGATGCAATTATTAGTCTCCTTGATATAATTTACTCAGCCCTTGACAAAAATGAGTTTCCGATTGGACTCTTCATTGACCTGAGAAAGGCCTTTGATACTGTTAATCACAATTACCTCTTACTTAAACTCCATCATTATGGAATCCGAGGCCATGCACTGGACTATATCCAATCCTATCTTAGTGATAGACACCAATGTGTAGCCATCAATAATATAACCTCTCCCACTCTACCAATAACCGTTGGAGTGCCACAGGGCAGCATCTGGGACCTCTCCTATTTCTTATATACATCAATGATCTGCCTAATGTCTCTAACATTCTGAAACCTATTTTGTTTGCTGATGATACTACCCTCATCTACTCTAACCAACCCACATACACTAAATAATGTTAATAATGAACTAAAAAAAGTCCACATATGGATGTCAACCAACAAGCTAACAATTAACATAGCAAAGACCTACTATACATCTTATTTGGAAGCAAATCTACAAATGCAATTCAGCTTCAGATAGATAATGTAAACATTAGCAATAAAAATGATGGAAAGTTTTTTTGCCTATTCCTAGACAAGAGACTCAACTTCAGTACCCACATACAACACATAACTAAGAAAGTCTCTAAAACAGTTGGTATACTCTCCAAAATCAGATATTATGTACCTAACTCTCCTCTCATCTCTCTATATTATGCACTAATCTTAATTATGGTATCTGTGCATGGGGTTCAATTTATTTAATTTCAAATTTACTAGAATGCTTCCAGAAAGAATAACAAAGTTAATACCCCAAATTAGAAACCTGTCATTTGAAGAAAGATTGTCAAAGCTTAAATTACATTCTCTAGAAAGACAACTAAAGAATTATATATAGGGGTGACATGTGGTTTATGATTTTGTTGATTTGTTTCTACATTTTCATAAATAAAGCATGCTTACTGTCTTATTCCAAGTTTACGACAATTTTACAAGGTTTAAAATATAAAGCTCAATATATATTTGTTTTTTATACAGGAATTGTATGTTAATATAACATTATAATAATGTAACGATGTCGTGTAAATAACGTTATATTGACGACATATAAATGTTATATTTATATTATAAGAACATAAATTGGATAGGTTTACATAAAGTAAACAAAAAAAACGAAATGTTGACTGAAAATTGTTTATTTTTATATATAAAACATGAAAACATTATAATTCCATAGCATTCACTATTATTTTTAAATTTTTACATAAATTTAAAAAACCGTGTCTCAAGAATACATGTTTTTAGTTATATCTAGTGGTTTTAGAACGTCAGATATACGTATTGTGACGATAATCTCTCCCAGAGATTGAGCCTGCTCTTTCCTATTATCATCACGTTCCACGCAACATTCAAGATACGTTTTACAGTAGCTTAAACGTATATATCAAGATCACACGCACCTGCACTCCCCCTCCCCCCTCTCCTGCACACCTGGTCTCCGCGCCGACCCTTCAACTGCTGCAGTCTCAAACTACCGAGTTGCCGGCCTTCCTGCATTCTCATTGCCTGTTCGAGAACACACCACTCCAGCCCTGCACCAACCACGTTCCACGTCAAGGCGATGTCGGGGTCGACTTGCAGTACCACCATCAGAATATCTTGTGCTCTTAATCTGTGAACTCCTAGTTGATTCACCTCGTGTGATCAAATAGCGGTTTATAGCTCGCGCATATATTCCCAGCACCATTTTTATATTGACCATTTTATATTTCACTTGTGTTTTCATATTATCCTCCTGTTAACGTAATTAATTTTTATGTTTAGTTATTTTTCACTTGTTATCTTGCACGTTGCTCAGCCAAGGAATTGTCTTTATTTTACTTTGTTTTCTAGAGTAATTAAAATTTCATTGTTTATTACTTTGTGTTTCGTGTCTCTTCCCTTACCTTACCACAGATTATCAGACAAGCAGTCATTTCTTTTTTTTTTTTTTTTTTTACTTTTATTATATGTGGCCTGGCTTTGACATCTGCCAGTGGAAGACTGCCGAACACCATACTCCACTACTTTACCGTCACAGTATTTATGTCAAATGTTAGAGTATTACCTTAGTGGCACCATTTAAAAACGTTCACAAACGTTCTGTGTTTGCTGGGACAGGACTATTATGTTATGAGGAAAGAGAGAGCAGGAAGAGGTGGTGGTGGTGTAGCTCTGCTGGTAAGAAAAGGCTGGGATTTTGAGGAGATAGTTGTTCAGGGATGTGAAGGTTTCAGTGACTACATAATAAGTACAATACCATCTGGAGGGCAAACAATTATAGTCGTAGTCATATATAATCCACCACCAAATGACAGAAGACCCAGACAGGAATATGATAGAAACAACATGGCCACCATTAACATAATAGAGAGAGCAGCTTCTGTTGCTAGCAGGAATGGATCTGGACTACTAATCATGTGAGACTTCAACCATAGGAAGATAGATTGGGAGAACAGAGACCCAAATGGTGGACCAGAAACATGAAGAGCTAAGCTGCTGGACATGGCAATAAGAAACTTTCTAAGCCAGCACATCAAGGAACCAACAAGAATGAGAGGAGAAGATGAACAAGCAATGCTTGATTTGATATTTACCCTAAATGAGTGGAATATAAGGGAAGTCAAGATGGAAGCACCCTTGGGAATGAGTGACCACAGTGTATTGAACTTTGAGTACCTGGTAGAGCTAGAAATTATCTCCCCCAAAAAAGAACTAGGAAACAAAAGGCTGGCATACCGAAAGGGAAATTACGAGGAGATGAGAAGCTTCCTAAGGGAAATACCTTGGGACACAGACCTAAGAGCTAAGTCTGTACAAGAGATGATGGACTATGGTACCCAAAAGTGTCACGAGGCAGTAAGCAGATACATCCCGGCCCTAAAGGAAAAACACAAGAAGCAAAAGAAGAATCCATGGTATAATAGGGCATGTACGGAAGCAAAGAAACTGAACAAAAGGGCGTGGAGGAACTCCCGGAATAACAGAACACCCGAAAGCAGAGAGAGATACCAGAGAACCAGGAATGAGTATGTCAGGGTGAGAAGAGAAGCAGAGAAAAGTTATGAAAATGATATAGCAAACAAAGCCAAGACCGAACCATAGCTACTCCAAAGTCCCATAAGAAGGAAAACAACAGTGAAAGAACAGGTATTGAAACTTAGAACAGGCGAGGACAGGTATACATAGAATGACAAAGAGGTGTGTGAAGAACTCAACAAGAGGTTCCAGGAGGTCTTCACAACAGAACAAGGTGAGGTCACTGTGATAGAAGAAAGGGAAGTAAACCAGGCGGCCTTGGAATGGTTCGAAATTATGAGAGAGGAGGTCAAGAGACACCTGCTGGAAATGGATGTTAGAAAGGATGTTGGTCCAGACGGGATCTCGCCATGGGTACTGAAAGAGTGTGCAGAGGCACTTTGCTTGCCACTCTCCATAGTGTAAAGTAGGTCACTGGAGACGGGAGACCTACCAGAAATATGGAAGACGGCGAATGTGGTCCCAATATACAAAAAGGGCAACAGGCATGAGGCACTAAACTACAGGCCAGTGTCTTTTGACTTGTATACCATGCAAGGTGATGGAGAAGATCGTGAGAAAAAACCTGGTTTCACATCTGGAGAGAAGGGACTTCGTGACAAATCGCCAACATGGGTTCAGGGAGGGTAAATCTTGCCTGACAGGCTTAATAGAATTCTATGACCAGGTGACAAAGATTAAACAAGAAAGAGAGGGCTGGGTGGACTGCATTTTCTTGGATTGTCGGAAAGCCTTTGACACAGTACCGCATAAGAGGCTGGTACATAAACAGGAGAGACAGGCAGGTGTAGCTGGTAAGGTGCTCCAGTGGATAAGAGAGTACCTAAGCAATAGGAAGCAGAGAGTTACGGCGAGGGGGTACGTGAGACCTCCGATTGGCGTGAAGTCACCAGTGGAGTCCCACAGGGCTCTGTACTCGGTCCTATCTTGTTTCTGATAAATGTAAATGATCTCCCCAGAGGGTATAGATTCATTTCTCTCAATGCTTGCAGACGATGCCAAAATTATGAAACGGATTAAGGCAGAAGAGGACTGTTTGAGGCTTCAAGAAGACCTAGACAAGCTGAAGGAATGGTCGAACAAATGGTTGTTAGAGTTTAACCCAACCAAATGTAATGTAATGAAGATAGGTGTAGGGAGCAGGAGGCCAGATACAAGGTATCATCTGGGAGAGGAAATTCTTCAGGAGTCAGAGAAAGAAAAAGACTTGGGGGTTGATATCATGCCAGACCTGTCTCCTGCAGCCCATATCAAGAGGATAACATCAGCGGCATATGCCAGGCTGGCCAACATACGAACGGCATTCAGAAACTTGTGTAAAGAATCATTCAGAACTTTGTATACCACATATGTCAGGCCAATCCTGGAGTATGCAGCCCCAGCATGGAGTCCATATCTAGTGAAGGATAAGACTAAACTGGAAAGGTTCAAAGGTTTTCCACCAGACTAGTACCCGAGCTGAGAAGTATGTGCTGCGAGGAGAGACTACGGGAATTAAACCTCACTTGGCTGGAGGACAGAAGAGTTAGGGGGGACATGATCACCACATTCAAGATTCTGAAGTAAATTGATAGGGTAGATAAAGACAGGCTATTTAACACAAGGGGCACACGCACAAGGGGGCACAGGTGGAAACTGAGTGCCCAAATGAGCCACAGAGATATTAGAAAGAACTTTTTTAGTGTCAGAGTGGTTGACAAATGGAATGCATTAGGAAGTGATGTGGTGGTGGCTGACTCCATACACAGTTTCAAGTGTAGACTTCATAGAGTCCAATAGGCTCAGGAATCTGTACACCTGTTGATTGACGGTTGAGAGGCGGGACGAAAGAGCCAGAGCTCAACCCCCACAAACACAACTAAGTGAGTACACACACATAAACACACACACACACACACACACACACACACACACACACACACACACACACACACACACACCACACACACACACAGTTTCAAGTGTAGATATGATAGAGCCCAATAGGCTCAGGAAACTGTACACCTGTTGATTGACGGTTGAGAGGCGGGACCAAAGAGCCAGAGCTCAACCCCCGCAAGCACAACTAGGTGAGTACAACTAGGTGAGTACACACACACACACAAACACACACACACACACACACACACACACACTATGATAAAGATAACAAGAATTAGGCAGGACAGAGAAGCATGGGCAGACTGCATATTTCTAGACTGTCTAGAAAGGCGGGATAAAAGTGCCAACGCTCGATCCTGAAGGCACAAGTAGGTTAGTGTACATACACACACCTGCAGCGGAAAGTTGGTTTGTCTGCTAACAGTTAGAGACAGTTTGGGTCCCTCTTGAGAAACATCATCTACGATGAAGTGTTGAACACAGTTTTCAGAACATCCGGTGTTGTATTGTGTGGAATATTCCTAACTCCAGCCTCCAGAAGTTTACATAAAGGGTTTGTTGTAGAGAAGAAAGCTTGACAACGCAGACATTTTTTATACTAATATATGTTACTGATGCTCAAATATATCGTTCCGTGTTATACAAATGTCTTATATAGAGCAGAAAATATTTTGGAATTTCAAATACTTTACCTATGCTCAATATTGTCTTGACACCATAAGTTGGCAGTAAAATGACAACAATCACATTCGGAGAAACACATTGTTACGGTGCCCTCTCCTATCTCTTTCGTTGCCTGCTGTAAGAGTCATATCGACTCTCCCTACAGGGAGAAACTTACATTATAAGTCTGTAGGTAAGGGGAAAGAGGCGTCCGGATATAAATGAAAGAGTATCCCCTACGGCAGATATGACGTTTTGGAATGGACGCTAGCCGTGTGCGGGTTGGATGACTCGGGTCACGGGCGACCAATTAGAGCCCGCCGTGACGTCACCGAGTGTCCCGGGCGGCGCCAACGTGAGATTTGACCTGACAGCGAAGGGGAGAGGACGCTCCTCTGTCAGCTCTCAAGGATTGGAGGCTAATCAGGCCTTTCTCAGTGGATTAGAGCTAGCCATCGCAGCCTCCTGATACATAGGAGGCCCCGCGCTTCTGGGAAGCAAAAAGGAACCAAGTTGAGTGGGCAGAGAAGTGCCAAACTTGGAGAATTGTCGGCGGCGACGCTGGGCGGCGGCGCGTGACGTTGAGGGCCTGAAAGGTGTGGCGGGCAGGCATAGCTGTGACTGGGTCACATCCACTGAGGGTGTTGGAGGGACGACACCGTTCCTAGGACGAGAAGCAGTACCTTGTGGAAGGAACGTGTGTGCGAATATGGCGATTAGCTCAGCGCCCATTGATGGACCAGGATTGGGATAGCTGAACCTCAGGGATTGGAACGGCGAAGACGCGAAGGCTTCACGACACCTGAGGACCTGTGGGAACGTTCCTGGATCACCGAGGATCGACTCAGGAAGCATAGGACCCTCACACCATCGAGGGATAGGTGTCGTGAGCCAAGGATTGTTAAGGTAGATCATTTTCCCTCCCATTACCCCTTTGTGAGAGTAGGCTAGATAGGCCATTATATTCACTTATATATGTAGAAATAGGATATTAATGCATTAGTAGCAGAATAGGCTGCAGGGCAGCTTATGTCCAGGACTGTCAGAAGGACAGTGTGTGTGGATGGCAGGACAGTGAAGAAGAGGAGCCGACGTGGTGAAGAGGCCCTTCTGTGAGAGAGTGTGTGACTCCTGTCTATCTGCCCAGTTGAAGGAGCCTGGAGAACGTGAGAGAAGAGTTGCTGACAATCTCCAGAGTTATTATTATTATTTTCATTTCCTTGTATCACTTGTAATCATATGTGTGATCATGTAATTCGTGTCAGTAAATTCACATTTTACTATTGTGTTTAAGTGTGCCTCATTGCAAAATTTCTCTATTGAGCATACACGAGGGTTATCATAGTACCATTTAGGGGACATCACGTTCCCTATAGAATTTCTTATTGTCTGGGAGTAGCAACACACTGGCAACAGACAACATATATACACCCACTGAACTGCATCGCTGGGGTGCAGATATAATAACCCAGCTGGCGACCTTGTTGAGGAAAAGATAGAGAAGACAGGCGGGAAGGAGTTCCTGCAACCTTTTTGTCCGGCAGGCAAGACTCAGGGGAGTTACTGTTACAAGGTGAGCCTGAGTCTTCCTTCACTCCTCCACGGGTCTAGGCCGGAATTGCTGATAGCAGTTTCCCCGTGGTTGACCGAAGGGCTTCCAGGGTGAGTCAGTGGCACCCCTTCAGTGGTGGAAGCAAAGACCTGCGGAGGTGGGCATTTTTTTTTTTTTTTTTTTTTTTTTTTTTTATTGTTTTCTACCACAGACGTGGCCACACATTAACAATGCTAACCAGCATATATACATTTTCTTCTGTCCTCCATAGACAGGGTTAGAGATGTGTTAAACATATTTGAAGGGTTTATTGAACAATCAACCACTGAAGGTGAGTCGGTGCTTTAAAAATGCTAAGCTAACCTATATACGTAAATACATAGATACACAGATTTATGTATGCCTTACATAAAGTGTTCGATGTGTCATCTACACAGTGTCATTAATGTACATTTACAAAGGTGAAATGTAATTCTGATCAGCTTCCATATATACTTTATACCCATACATACACATACACACACATATACATATATACACACATGCATTCACAGACATTTATCTCATTTACTCTGACAGGGTGAGATAGCTGATAAAGAAACTAGTGTGCAATTAGAGGAGGTGGGCATTGTTGGTCCTCTCCTGTGGGACCAAGGAGACTCCGGTGAATCCCGGGAGTCGGAGGGGCTGAGTATTCGGCCTTTCGAGCCCCTAGCAGCCGAGTGTTAGCAGAGCCCGGCCCACCCCCCGTGACAGAGAACTGGCGACCTTGCCAGGATTCGAACCACAGTAGC
>WNGS01045285.1:83070-96123 GCA_020271785.1 Procambarus virginalis
GAACAATACAAACAATAGTTTTAACAGTCAGTAGTAACATGATAACAGTACAATAACAAACACATAACAGGAACCGCAAAACAAACAAGCGGTGAGCAAAGTAAAAACACATCGAAGCAAAGGGCTAAATAGTACAGGGAAATAATTGCTAAAACATTACACAGAAATAATAGGCCAAACAGTACAAATACACTTAGCAACACAGAACACGGCAAAGAAAAGTACATGAAAAGATAACAATTAACACACCTGGAGCTAAGATACTTAAAACAGACACAGACGTGGACAGAGAACCACGTGTACAAAACCACACCAACCACACACACAGAAGAACAAAAGGAGTATAGGACCATACACTCGCTACCAAGGAATACAATATACACTAAATGAGAAGAAATTATGTACACACACACTAAACACACCCTAAATAACAAAACAAACACACGCATACCCACCCACACCACAACCGCACACCACACAGCATCCATGCACAGAACATAATGGGTCACAGGCCAAAGCGAAGCACGGCCACAAAATGAACAGTAGAAATCAGTACAGCAGAAAAAAACCAGGCCCACGCAGGAGCCAAAACCCCCCCAAAACCACACACCCACACTCATACGGACATAACACAAACACACAGGAGCAGCCAAAGTGAAGGACTCATGATACAAAACAGGAAACCCCAAAACAGCACCTAACAGGCACACGCAGGAGCCAGGAATAAACACCTACGCACACACAAACGCAGGCACAAACACAGCCAGACATACACACCCAGGCATAAATACAGAAGTACAGAAACACCCCCAACCTCAATGACTACACATATTTATCAGGGTACTCCTGCACCGGAAAGCGCAGGCAATAAGCCTCCCATACCGCCATCAGAACATCAGATACCGGATGCCCAGGAGAGTCACACGGCCGAATCATGAAATCCGGCACCCCACTAAAAAATTTCTTCACCCGAGGAACCCAAATGGTAGCAGGGTCACACGGGATAGGACGCACCCGGAAATCATAACTAACCGACAAGGAATCCGACTCCTCCAACACTACCTCGGCGGGCGATAAGAGAGGGAGGGGCACCTCCCCAGGGGGCCGAGCATCGGGAATCGCACCGGAAACCGCACGAGGCGGCTCACAGGGCTGCGCACAGGGGGGATCCGCAGACGCACCGGGGCCCCCACTCCCATGAACAGGAGCAGAGGCCCTCCGACGCCCATCCTTCTTCAATATCACGACGAGGTCTCGGTCACTCGGGGTAACCTCCCACGGAGGGGAGCCAACAGCAGAAGGCGAAGGGCTTAACACAGGATGCAATGAAGAGCCCGCCACTGCATCCTCATCCATGTCATCACACTCATCCGCCCACGCACGAGGGGGGGACACAATCCGGGAACGCTTCGGAACAGGTCGGAGGTCATCAGAACTATCGCCCCCTACAGGAGGCACCCGAGAAGGGCCAGCGGCGGGGCGCCCCACATCCGGGAGCGCACTACTACGCAGAAGGGCATCCTCAACAAGGGAAGACGTCAGCACACGGGAGGTATCCAGGGAGGGCGACGGAACATGCAGAAGAGAAGAGGGACTCTTCAATGATGAAACCCCCAGAGGCGACAAGGCAGAGGACGCAGGTGGAGATACACCCTCCACCGCACCGTCAGCCCCGGGAGGCACATGGCCTCCAGCAGGAGACTCAGGCACCACCTTCATAGCAGCCCCCAAGGCCATCGGAGGCGGATGCACCCCACAGACACCGGACGATGAATTCCGAAACAGGCGCCCCCAAATCCTCCGAACTCACCGGCGGGGCAGACACGCCGGTCCAGACGTAACGACATCCGGAACCGCCGCGGGATCCACACCAGTCACTTGCTCAGAGCGAGAACCCGCCAGGGAGTCCACACGCACAGACAACCGAGGAAAATCATCCTCTAGGAAAACTGACGGGGCTTCAGTACGAGGAGCGTCACAGCCGGCCACAACGTGGCCCTCAGCACCACACCGGAAACACGTACGGGTCTGCCCCTGATAGAAAGTCCTCAGAGACAGCCCACGATACGAGACCCTGGACGGTATAGGGCCTGTGTGCCGCATGACAAGCGTGCGTGAACCCAGCCGGACCCCCTTCAATCGGCCCGCACTCAAAGTGTTGAACCGGTGCTTCACCACCGACCCAAACCGCTGAAACAAGGCCATGAGGGCCGCCTCGGGGAAGGTTACCGGCACGCCGTGAATACTCACAAACGTCAAGGGCCCCCATGGATCCAAGATCTCCACAGACACAGCCGAAGCCGGAAGAGGAAGCGTGCGGCCATTCCATCGAGCCACAAACTCCCAGTAAATATGTGACGTGGCAAATGCAACCGCAACACGGGTGGGCGACAACTTCTCTAGGCCCAGGAGCTCGGGGACGTCAACATGGAGGACGTCGAGGAGGGCAACTTCCACAACGGGCCAGTCCACATCAGCAGAAAAATCCAGCCGCACAGTGTTTATCCTGCGAATACGGCTAGTAGCAGCCCCGTCCATACTGGCCGGCGGGGCCCCGACCAGCGGGAGCCCCACACCCCACCACAGCAACCGCCACTCAGCAACGGCAGACGACCACTGACGGCGAGAGCTCGACGTCTGCACCCTCTGGTAGCGCCAGCGCGACTCCTCACTACGTTGCTGAGTTGGGACCTCAGCAGCAGTTCTCGTTACCAGTTGACACTTGCACCCCTACACATCGGTCAGAGATGATGATATTTACTCAGGTGGGGAATTGGCTTTCTTTTTCAGAGCACAAAGAACGCTAATTCTGTAAGTATCATTTAGTTAAGTAGGAAACCCCTAGCTTCTGTCCTATAGAGACCTGGCAAGGTATCCCTACATTCTTGGACTACCCTTTCACTTTTGAAACAATTAAAAGTTTCATTTGTTCTTGAAACTATCAGTTTCATATATTTAGTAAGATTTTCTTGCCCTTATTTTCGTATATTGAGTGCCGGGTACAAGATTTCCTGCAATTTTGATTGAATAATCATTTACCATCTAATATTAACGTTAATTGTTTTTTACATTAACGATTGAATTTCCACAGGATAGTTACCAGTTGCCACGTCATCCTGTTACTGACACTTATAATATCACAGGTATATTCGCTGTACATTTATTTGCTATCTCAAAATGTTTCGTCTCTCAGCATTATGTAGTGATCCAGCAAGTGAAGTAGGGAACTTAATTCGTGCCAGGAAGACAGAATTACAAACTCTAGCACATGAGTATTACCTAGATGTTCCCCATGGAGCCAACAAAAATGAATTGCACAACATAATCCTGGACCACCTCTTAGATGAAGGATTTATAGACTCTGATTCTCACGACAACTATTCTATTGCAGATCGGCATGCTCTGGCAGCTATAAGTTAAAGATCGAACTAGCGAAAATCGAGCGTGAACAACAAAAAGAAGCTCTCCAGATAAGGAAAGATGAAGCTGCCACAAAGAAGAGAACGAGGCTGCACTAAAGGAACGCGAGGCTGCCCTAAAACGTGAGCATGAGAGGGAACAGCTTGACGCAAGAAAACGTCACCTGGAGATGCAACGTGAGCACGATAAGAAGCAAGCTGATAGTGTTCTAGAATACCGTCGACAAGAACTCACCTTGGAAACTACACACCACACTCAGCGCCAACAAGCTACAGCTAGTCTTCCAGTAAGCTTTAATGTCTCCCAGGCAAGTAAGTTAATGCCACCATTCGTTGAGACAGAGATAGATGTGTTTCTTACCACTTTTGAGGCCCTAGCTAAAAAACTTAGCTGGCCTGAAGATCAATGGTCTACATTTCTCAGAGTGCATCTCACAGGTAGAGCTGCGATTACTCTCGCTACATTAGCATCTGAGAATGACTACCAGATCCTAAAGCAAGCAGTTTTAGACGCCTACCTTCTCTCCACCAAAAGCTACAGACGAAAATTCCGTGATTATCTAAACGCAAGTACTACCATCTATTTAGAATTTGCCAATACTAAGAAAAAATATTTCATGAAATGGCTGGAAGCAGCCCATGTTTCTACATTTTCAGACCTTGTCAACCTTATTCCAGTCGAAGAATTCTTTCGACGCATTCCTACTCCCATCCGTCTTCATTTAGCGGATAAGAAGGAAACCGACTACATCAGACGTGCAAAGTCGGCTGACATCTACAGCCTTATACACAGGTTGACAACTGACACATCTTCCAGTAAGAAGTCTTGGTCTAGTTATGACAAAGTGAGTACCGATCAGGCGAGCTCTCAACTGTATTGTAAGTATTGTAAGCTCTATGGACATACCATAGATAAATGTGGAAAAGCCCAATACAAAGGCTATAGTGAAACTCCTAAACCGAAACCGACTCCTCCTAAGTCCGGTAAGCCTGTGATGAATGTTGGTGTTCCTGTTAGTGATCTTTCTCTCTTCAGCAAACACCTGTATCCTGCAACTGTCTCTGCCAACAGTACATATTCGGAGGGATGTTCTAAAGTGAAGATCTTGAGGGACACTGCTGCTCTTCAGTCTATCATTTTGAAATTGGCTGTGCCTAACATCACCTACACCGACGAGACGGTCCTTATAACTGACCTCACTGCTACCACTCCGTATCCACTCGCCAGAGTCCACCTGGATTGTCCTTTCGTGACCGGTGAAGTCCAAGTCGCCATCAGAGAAAAACCTTTTCCCATGTCTGGGGTACAACTTCTCCTGGGCAACGACTTGACCGAAGATCTGCAACCTTCCAACTTGATCATCATGGACAAACCCCAGGTATGTGACTCGGTAGTGGAAAACCCCATCTTGAAGTATGTTCCAGCAGAGGTCCAAGAAAGTGATGAAGTTTCTCCTCCGGTTTTGGTGACAACCCGTGCGCAAGCTGCACGCCCACAACCAGCTGACTCTACTGCAACAGCTGTCCCTCAAGACCATCAAAATCTACCACCGAATCTTACTATGTTGGAGTTCCGTAAGTTACAGAGGGGGAGATCCTTCATTAACACCATTATTCTTCCAGGCCGAGACTCAATCTGAGAGTATTCCTGGGTTCTTCCTAGAGAACCAGTTGCTCTACCGCAGGTACAGACCCAGTAAACTAACGGAGGATGACGATTGGGCTAATGTCGACCAACTAGTAGTTCCCACCAGCCTTCGGCCTGATAGTCTACACCTGGTCCATGGAGCACTTTCTCACTAGTTTTAATAAAACCTATCACGGAATCAGACAAGACTACTGCTGGGCAGGTATGATTAAGGATATAAAAAGTTATGTACAACAGTGTCACACATGTCAGATGGCAGGAAAACCTAACATCCCAATTCCCAAGGCTCCTTTGATTCCTATCCCGGTGCCTTCGGAACCTTTTCACAGACTCATCATAGACTGTGTTGGTCCTTTACCCTGGACCAGTTCTGGCAATGCATATATACTAATCATCCTGTGTCCAACCACCAGATTCCCCATAGCAGTTCCTGTAAAGAACATTATGGCTGCTACTGTGGTGAAACACCTATTGCAGATCTTCACCCAGTATGGATTTCCAAGAGAGGTTCAAAGTGACTGTGGCACCAACTTCACCAGTGATCTTTTCAAGAAGACACTGGAAGAGTTCAACATCACACAGGTATTGTCCAGCCCCTATCATCCTGCTTCACAGGGTTCTCTTGAGCGTAGTCATCAGACTATTAAAGCACTCCTAAAGAAATTTTGCAATGAAACCATGAAAGACTGGGATAAACAACTTGACATCATCATGTGCATTTTCAGAAGTCTCCCAAATAAGTCTCTAAGAGTATCTCCTTATGAGATGTTCTAGAGACGTAAGTGCCGTACTCCTCTTAAAGCTTTTAAAGACTCTCTACGTAATGGCACCTTTAGTGACCCTCAGCATATGCCCCAGTTTCTTCAAAATTTAAAGCACATTCTAGAGAGAATACGTAAATTTGCTAATGATAATATATTGAAAGCTCAAGATAGGATGAAGATTCATTTTGACAAACGCAGCAAAATCAGGAAATTTAAAACAGGAGATTTCGTGTTGGCATATTTTCCGATCCCTGGTTCTCCATTGCAAAATACGTTTTCAGGACCTTACCGCATCAAGGAGTGCAGAAACACCCACAACTACGTTCTTGAGACTCCAGATAGGCGGCGGAAGACCCAGTTGTGCCACGTCAATCTTCTGAAGGAGTATAAAGGTATTCCCCCCACTTTGCTAATATCTCTCTCCTCTTTTAAAGGTCCATACCTCAACAGTGAGACCTTCCCTGCTTCTCCTCCTGAAAGCACTAACTCTGAGTCAGTGCCTTCCAACTCGGAAATCCTTACTGATCTTCCTAAATATTTACAGGACTGTAAAGTGCTCCTCTCATCAAAGTTCTTCAAGAACATCAGAAGTTGTTCAGCGATGATCCCCAGGAGTGTAATTCAGTTCAGCACGACATTCAGCTGCTTCCTGATACCCGGCCGATTCGTCAACCCTTCTACTGTATCAGCCCGTACAAAAAGGAAGTTATGCGTGCTGAAGTACAGTACCTTCTGGATCATGGGCTGGCCACCCTTGTGAGTCCCCTTGGGCCTCACCCTGCATCTTGGTGCCAAAACCGCACGGTAAAGTACGACTGTGTACCGACTATCGGAAACTGAACCTTGTGACCGTCAAGGATGCTTACCCTTTACCTCGTATAGATGATATCCTTGACGCAGTAGGTAATGCTAATTATTTGTCCCAACTTTATTTGTTAAAGTGCTATTACCAAATCAGCCTGACAGAGAGAGCTAAGGAAATATCTGCCTTCACCACTCCTTTTGGCCTGTACAGATATGAACGCCTTCCTTTTGGACTGTGTAATGCCCCGGCCACCTTCCAGCGAGCTGTCAACCGCGTCATCTACGGCCTAGATCACACCTACGCCTACTTGGATGACATCGTTGTGGCAACTAACACCTGGAGCGAACATCTGCTCCAGCTGCAACGATTGTTCTCCAAGACAACTGGCCTTACCATCATCTTGGGCAAGTCCACCTTTGCTAAAGGTAAAGTGCGTTATCTTGGTCATGTGATAGGGAGTGGCAGCATAGCTCCTTTAACCATTCACACTCAAGCCATTCAGCATTACCCACAACCTACAACCAGGAAGCAGCTCCTGCGCTTCCTTGGCCTTGCATCTTACGATCGTAGGTTTGTAAAAAATTTTAGTACGGTAGCGACACTATTGATTAATCTGACCAGCCCCAAGCAACGGTATCATTGGACCATTCAACAGACCGTTGCCTTTGAACAACTTAAATCTCTGCTATGTTCTGATCCCATTCTCGCCTCTCCAGATATTACGAAGCCCTTCATCATCAATGTCGACGCAAGTGGCACCGGCATCGGGGGCGTCCTAATGCAACAACGTGGTGAAGAGGTTCTTCCTGTCAGCTACTACAGCTACAAGTTAAAGCCTCACCAGAAGAACTACAGCACCATAGAAAAGGAACTCCTCTCCATCGTCCTGAATCTGCAACATTTCAAACCTTACCTACAGGGTAATCGGTCTATTAGCATCTACTCAGACCACAATCCTCTGGGGTTCCTGCAACAGGCCCAATTCAGCAATCAACGTCTTCTACGCTGGGCTCTGAACTTGCAGAATTTTAACCTGGAGATGTTCTACATCAAGGACTCAGACAACATCATAGCCGAAGCCCTCTCCAGAGTCTACGAGGTAGAGACAGCTCCTCCTACCTTTCTACCATCTACTGAAGTAACCCGTAAGAGCAGGCTTCGGGGGAGAGATGTTACAATAATCTCCTTCAAGAGACATTTGGCCTGCTCTTTCCTATCATCATGTTACTTCAGTACATCTACAACATCTAGATACTACAATCAAGAGTTGTACATATTTAGTAGAATACGTTTCTACAGGGCGTATACGTACCAAATACGTATTGCTCACTCCACTCCCCCTCCTCGCTGTCGCCACTCCACCTTCGTCGATCACCAAACTGCCACTTCCAGCCAGCACGCTTCCCATTGGTGAATCGGCGTCTGCACTACAAAGCTGATACAACTATCTAGTACGCTCTGTGTAATAGTGGATGCTTTCAGCCAGCGCATTATTCTCAGCACCTTTTACTTCATTTTTTTCTTGTTCATTGTAGAGTAACGTAACCATTGTTTTATTTTATATTATTTTTTTGACTTTGTAATTTTGTTTAATTAGCACTGTACATAGCCAAGGGATTATCTTTGTTCATATTTGTTTTCAACTTAATTAAAGTTTCATTGTTCATACGATTTGTTTTTGCGTGTTTTTCCCGTTTACTTGACCACAGGAGGCAACAGCAACACAGTCAACTTTTTTTATCTTTTTTTTTTAAATGTGATTGGCATTGACACCAGCCATTGGGAGGACTGCCGAACACCTACATACATTTTTCTTTTTTCCGTCACAATATAGAGCTGCCAGTTTTCTTTTTCAGCGCCTTAGTGTGGCAATCCAGAGAGGAAATGCTCACTGCATCCATGGTTCCTGCCCGCCATCTGAGGAGCTGGAGGAGCTATTCAACTTGTGACAAGCAGCCTTGTACCCTGCATGTAATCAATATTGTAACTTTTTTTGTGTAATGACATTTTCAAATAAAGTTAGATAAATATACACACATACCAAAAGAATAGGGGTGGGGTAGGAGAAGAAAATATCAGTGTTCAGTGAGGATCCACAAGGTCTTCTCTGAGTACTCTTTATTTTCTTCTCCGAGGCTATGGGTCCCTACACTTGCACCAGAGGTGGTACTCCTTCTCACAATATATATATATATATATATATATATATATATATATATATATATATATATATATATATATATATATATATATATATATATATATATATATATATATATATATATATATATATATATATATATATATATAGTATATTTTGTTAGCAATTTTTCTTTTAAACATATGTTGTTGAATATGACCGAAAGGGTAAGATTAATGATTCTGACACGAATTTTCTCGATATTTTTTACGTTTTTCTTCGCTGTCGGGGGTAATTGAAAAATTAACTATCCAAAGTTCATTTTCTCATTTTTATTTATGGTCTGATGCCTAAAAGCGTTTCGTAAGGATTTCTCACATTTTCAAAGACAGGTTTTTACACACATCATTTCATGCTTATATTTGCTATAGGGTGAGGTGATATGACAAACGTTTTTGGGTGAGGAGACAAAAGACAAAACACGAAACAAACTATATATTGTTGACCAGACCACACACTAGAAGGTGAAGGGACGACGACGTTTCGGTCCGTCCTGGACCATTCTCAAGTCGATTGTGATGAGGAAGTAGAGACAGGCAATAAATAGGCAAGAGGGAGCTGAGGAGCAAAGTAAGGTGTAGTAGAGGGGATAGTAATAGTAATAAGAGCTGCAGAAGGCCTATTGGCCCATACGAGGCAGCTCCTATTATAACCACCGAATGAGAAGGAGATAGGAATAAGAAGAGGATAGCAAGGGAGCGTAGGAGAAGAGAGAAAGAAAAGGAAAGAGAAAGAAAGAAAAATGGAAGGGGTAGGCTTATGTTAGGTCACGTTTGTTAGAAAGATTAGAGCATTTGAGTATATACTGTGAAAGGGAAGAGTCCACAGCAACAAAGCCAGGACTCAAGTTCATGTTGGGTACATTGTGTATTAGAGCCGATTCCACAAGACGGCGTCTGTGTAGAGTAGAGGCAGGAAAGATTATTTTGGAGGAAGACCAATCAATGGGATGATTAGAATCCCTCACATGGCAGAAGAGAGCATTGTTAGTGTCTGCAGACTTAACACTTCTCTTGTGTTCTTAAGTCTGTCATTCAGTGTATGGCCAGTTTCGCCAAAGTATTGGAGAGGACAAGACGAACAGGAAATAGAGTAGACACCAGCAGCATTAGAAGCAGGAGGAGCAGTGTGAACTAGATTGCTACGAAGTGTGTTAGTTTGTCGAAAGGTGAGTTTAATGTCAAGAGGACGAAAGGTATTGGTAAAAGTTTTGAGTTCAGATATGAAGGGAAGGCATAGTACAGTGCTACTAGTGTTGGAAGCAGGTTTAGGATGAAAGAAATTTCGTTTAGCTTGAGAGTAGGCACAGTTGATGAAATGCAAAGGGTAACCAAGGCGAGAGAATGATTTGTAGATAAAGGCAATTTCAGAATCAAGAAACTGAGGGTCGCTGATGCGTAGAGCGCGGAGGAAGAGAGAGACGAGGACACTTTTCTTAACAGAAGGAGGATGGTAGGAAAAGAAGTGAATGTACATGCCACTATGCATGGGTTTACGGTAGACAGAGAAAGAGAACCCAGACACAGAGCTGTGAACATGAACGTCAAGAAAAGGAAGGAGGGAATTAGATTCCCACTCAACTTTGAAATGGATAGAAGGAACCAGATTGTTAAGAGAGGCGAGGAAAGGCTGGAAAAGATTAAGGTCATGAGGCCATGAAGCAAAAATATCATCAACATAGCGAAGCCAGAGAGAGGGACGAGTATCAATAGAAGGAAGAAGAACAGTTTCGAAGTATTTCATGTAGAAATTAGCAAGAACAGGGGAGAGAGGGGAACCCATAGCAACCCCGAAAGCTTGAGTGTAATATTTACCGTTGAAAGAGAAAGAGTTAGAGTCAACACAGAGTCTAATGAGATCGAGGAAAACGTCAGTGGGAAGCGGGAGATCGACTTGAGAATGGTCCAGGACGGACCGAAACGTCGTCGTCCCTTCACCTTCTAGTGTGTGGTCTGGTCAACATACTTTAGCCACGTTATTGTGACTCATCGCCTGCAAAGGGTATATTACATATTTGCTGCTTCTGTATTGCTATATTGCTCTTGCAGCTTCTGTATTGCTATATTGCTCTTGCTGCTTCAATGTTGATTCGTTGTACTGAAGTGGGTAGAATATAGTTATGTGCTAATTAGCTGTTGATTGCTGGTGTTGACTTGTTGATGTGTAGGGCCTCGCTGATGTCGAATCTCCTGCTATCGCTGGTACTTTTCGACCCGTTCTAACGACTCTGCATACTCCGCCTCAACCCAGGTCGCACTCCAAACCTGTGTCAGGTTAGGTTAGGGTCTGTAGGTTTCATTTCTTTGACCTGTAACCTGGGGCTGGACCTCTCCCCCAGTTCGGTTGAGATGATCTGCCTGTACACCTGCTCTAACAAGGTGGTCCTTTATAGACTTACCTCGCGTCCAGGCGATCATGGGAGGGTTTTGTGGGAATTTTACCCAGGATGGATGCTCACTGTACTTTTCCTTCATCCATGTCCATACTTCCTGCAGTTTTATCTTAAGCTGTGCTGCAAGGTCGGGGAAGAAAAGGGTTGGGAGGATCCATATCTTTTCTTCCACTTCTTGTGTTCTAGGTCTGAGTAGCTCCGCCCTGGTTTTTTCTCTGAGTTTCTCCTGGTCCGCATGTCCTCCGCATGAGGGGGCGTTGTTGTAGGACAGGCCTGCCTAGAATAAGGGACAGGGGGGCATCGTCGTCATCGTTCATCAGGAGCATTGAACATAAGGGTTTTGGGGCCGCTTGCTTTTGTTGTGGCTGAGGCTGCAATTGTTCAATGGCTTCTAGACCTAGGGCTTTATCCACTGCAGTAGTCAGGGTCTGCCGTGTACCTTCTTGAGGGTTTGAGAAAAAACTTTCATACGTGTGTTACGTCAGTCCTGAGCATCACCAGACTTCCGTCGCATGGTCTTTCGAAGGTCCATGGTTTCGGAGTTGTCTTTCGTCTGAAACCTTCCCATAAGGACGGTTTTGAAGTTCATGAAAACCTTAAGTTTACCCTCGAACACAGTGACTCCACGATAAATTTCCTCGATACCACAGTGGATATAAACCAGCTAACCAGGGATCTGCATACGAAGGCATACTATAAACCGACTAACATTCACACGTATCTGAAATTGACTCGAGCCACCCTTACTCGAGCCTTGAAGAAATCGCTACCCTACTCACTTGGACTCAGACTCAAGCGGATTAACAACAAAGAAGAGACGCTATATCCCCAGCTTGATGACCTAGGGGATATGTTCATGGCTACAGAGACTACCCAGAGACAATATACACGCGGTCCTAGATGAAACTCAGAGAAAAAAACCAGGCGGAGCTACTGAGACCTAGAACACAAGAAGTTGAAGAAAATATATGGGATCCTACCAACCCTTTTCTCCCCGGCTCTTGCAGCACAGTTAAGATAAAACTCCAGGAAGTATAGACATGCATGAAGAAAACGTACAGTGAACATTCATCCTGGGTAAAACTTCCCACAAAACCCTCCAATGATCGCCTGGATGCGAGTGAAGTCATATAAAGACCACCTTGTTAGAAGCAGGTGTACATGCAGATCATCTTCAACCGAACTGGAGGGAGAAGACCAGCCTCAGGTTACAGGTCAAAGAAATTAAACCTACAGACCCTACCTAACCTGACGAAAGGTTTGGAGTCGACTGGGTTGAAGCAATTATGCGAGTGGTTAGGAGGGGCCTACAAGTACAAGCGGCTTTAATATAACCGTTAGAGAAGCCATTTGTTGACTAGGACGACTGCCTTATTATAGCATAGTTCTCTCAGAGTTCTTCATCGACCTGCTTCCAACCAGAGGCTGTGAGTGAGAACCCGGCCGACATAAGCGCTTGACTAACACTAATCTTGTATCTGTCTGGGCAGTCACTATTGGCCATTAAGGCACATCCTATGTTGTGTTCCTTAGTGTAGACTGACAGTTGGAAGCTACCATTCCTTTCCGTGACTGTACATCTAGAAGAAGGGCAGCTTCCCATCACTCTCCATCTCGTAAGTGAAACTTATAAACCTAATTTTGCTCGAATGCCTCCTTCAGCGGCTGCAGACGTCTGACATCACGTACCTAGCATAAAAATGGAATTTAAATATATTTAGTATGGTGAGTTGCTCTTACGTGCAGCAGATGGTGCTGTTTTTTTTTAAATCATGTTTTTACTTGTAACAGGTGTGGCATCTGTACTTATACTCACAAAATGAAC
>WNGS01045285.1:97123-108051 GCA_020271785.1 Procambarus virginalis
AAAAAAAAAAAAAAAACTCAGCAACGTAGTCCATGTTAGAGGAACTATGGCCCTCTTTATCCTCCTTCGGTCGGATTGCAGAAGATAGGGTACGTGGCCCGAAGACAAATCAAGTACCAGGGTACCAAAGTGATGATCTGTCATATTGAGAAATATTCTAGGGACAAAAAAGGTGGAATACACGAGTAATAAAACTAAGGGATGAACGACGATGAATTAAGAGAGTGACTGAGGTCTCTAGTCACCACGTATCCACAGTTATCCAACACTCACAATATGTTACCCTCGGAATGCACAGAATACATAGCACCATGTAAATATTAAAAATTATGAAAATATTGAAAAGCAACTGTATCAAAACCAAGTACACTTACCACAAATTGATGTTCTAGTTATCAGTACCTGAGTGAGGCACCTAGGACAGGCCCCCATTAAAGTGATGGAAAAAAGAAAATGTATGTAGGTGTTCGGCAGTCCTCCCAATGGCTGGTGTCAATGCAATCACATTTAAAAAAAAAAGATAAAAAAATGTTGACTGTGTGGCTGTTGCCTCCTGTGGTCAAGTAAACGGGAAAAACACGCAAAAACAAATCGTATGAACAATGAAAATTTAATTAACTTGAAAACAAATATGAACAAAGATAATCCCTTGGCTATGTACAGTGATAATTAAACAAAATTACAAAGTCAAAAAATAATATAAAATAAAACAATGGTTACTTACTCTACAATGAACAAGAAAAAAAATGAAGTAAAGGGTGCTGAGAATAATGCACTGGCTGAAAACATCCACTATTACACATAGCTTACTAGATAGTTGTATCAGCTTTGAGAGCACAGAATATTCTAAATCCAATGGCTCGTGCACACTCAGTCATCGGCTATGCAGATGGCGCTGAAGCCGAGTGCAGACGCCGATTCACCAATGGAAAGCGTGCTGGTGGGAAGTGGCAGTTTGGTGATCAATGAAGGTGGAGTGGCGACAGCGAGGAGGGGGGAGTGGAGTGAGCAATACGTGTATAGTTCGTATACGCCCTGTAGAAACGTATTCTGAAATGAAAACTCACACCCCAGAAGTGACTCGAACCCATACTGACAGGAGCAACGCAACTGGTATGTACAGGGACGCCTTAATCCGCTTGACCATCACGACCGGACATAAGGAAGTGATAGCCGAAGCTATTTGAACCACTTCTCCGCCGGCACTCGGATGGTAATCTTGGGCATAGCATTTTATCAAAACTCATAGTGTGAGTTTTCAGTTGTATCTAGTCCTGGGGACCATTCAGGCTTGTTTGCATTTGTGTTCCTCACGTGTTGCCCCAAAAAATGAGGTGATTTGATAAAATGCTATGCCCAAGATTACCATCCGAGTGCCGGCGGGGAAGTGGTTCAGATAGCTTCGGCTATCACTTCCTTATGTCCGGTCGTGATGGTCAAGCGGATTAAGGCGTCCCTGTACATACCAGTTGCGTTGCTCCTGTCAGTATGGGTTCGAGTCACTTCTGGGGTGTGAGTTTTCAGTTGCATATAGTCCTGGGGACCATTCAGGCTTGTTCGCATTTGTGTTCCTCCCGTGTTGCCCTAAAAAATGAGGTGATTTGATAAAATGCTATGCCCAAGATTACCATCCGAGTGCCGGCGGGGAAGTGCTTCAAATAGCTTCGGCTATCACTTCCTTATGTCCGGTCGTGATGGTCAAGCGGATTAAGGCGTCCCTGTACATACCAGTTGCGTTGCTCCTGTCAGTATGGGTTCGAGTCACTTCTGGGGTGTGAGTTTTCAGTTGCATATAGTCCTGGGGACCATTCAGGCTTGTTCGCATATATAATATATATATATATATATATATATATATATATATATATATATATATATATATATATATATATATATATATATATGTGTCGTACCTAGTAGCCAGAACGCACTTGTCAGCCTACTATGCAAGGCCCGATTTGGCCTAATAGGCCAAGTTTTCATGAATTAATTGTTTTTCGACTACCTAACCTAACCTAACCTAACTTTTTCGGCTACCTAACCTAACCTAACCTATAAAGATAGGTTAGGTTAGGTTAGGTAGGGTTGGTTAGGTTCGGTCGTATATCTACGTTAATTTTAACTACAATGAAAAAAAAATTGACCTCATACATAATGAAATGGGTAGCTTTATCTTTCATAAGAAAAAAAATTGAGAAAAAATATTAATTCAGGAAAATTTGGCTTATTAGGCAAATCGGGGCTTGCATAGTAGGCCAAAAAGTGAGTTCTGGCTACTAGGTACGACATATATATATATATAATATATATATATATATATATATATATATATATATATATATATATATATATATATATATATATATATGTCGTACCTAGTAGCCAGAACGCACTTCTCAGCCTACTATGCAAGGCCCGATTTGCCTAATAGGCCAAGTTTTCATGAATTAATTGTTTTTCGACTACCTAACCTACCTAACCTAACCTAACCTAACTTTTCGGCTACGTAACCTAACCTAAGCAATATAGATAGGTTAGGTTAGGTAGGTAGGGTTGGTTAGGTTCGGTCATATATCTACGTTAATTTTAACTCCAATAAAAAAAATTGACCTCATACATAATGAAATGGGTAGCTTTATCTTTTCATAAGAAAAAATTTGAGAAATATATTAATTCAGGAAAACTTGGCTTATTAGGCAAATCGGGCCTTGCATAGTAGGCCAAAAAGTGAGTTCTGGCTACTAGGTACGACATATATATATATATATATATATATATATATATATATATATATATATATATATATATATATATATATATATATCACAAAGAACTCTTGACCCGGCCAGGATTCGAACCCATGCCGTCCAGGATCACCCCTAAACGTACACAGTACCGTGGCCACCGCACCAATGATCGTCTATCGGTGGTCACGGTACTGTGTACGTTTAGGGGTGATCCTGGACGGCATGGGTTCGAATCCTGGCCGGGTCAAAGAGTTCTTAGTGATATATGGCTTGCGCGTTCATGCAGCTTTCTCACATATATATATATATAGATATATATAGATATATATATATATATATATATATATATATATATATATATATATATATAGATATATATATATATATATATATATATGCGTGTGTGTGTGTGTGTAAATCACGAAAAATAAACACGTAAATAAAAATGTGACAGTGTCAGACCACGGAGGAAAATTAAAACCGGAATTTCCTGAAGTACTTTCGTACATTAATACATCTTCAGAAGGAATGGTTTTACAGGTCGAGAACTGAACATAAATAGGCAGGTGAGAATTGTGGAGTGAGGTGAGGTACAATAAGTGGACACAAATATGAGCCGCACAAAAACTGCAGAGGGCCTATTGGCCCATCAAGTCACCTCTATAAAATTTACTATGGTGATGGCTTCTTCAATAACAAATTGTAAAAACACCTATAACAGAAACATAATTAAATCTGCTTTGATACAAATCACAAAAGAAAGTAATGTGAACATTAGCAGTGGTTTATATAACTTAGATCCATTTTAATAGATCAATTAAAGGGCGATTTGAGTAGGATCATTGGAACACATTTGTCTCACTAATTTCATTGTAATTATTTACTATCTTATGCTATGATTGTCCATGTGTGGGCCAGTGTGTGGTTATGAATGGGAGCTGCATCGGATGGGCCAATAGGCCTTCTGCAGTTTTTGTGCGGTTCATATTTATGTCCAGTACTCGACCTGTAAAACCACTCCTTCTGAAGATGTATTAATATACGAAAGTACTTAAGGAAATTCCTTTTTCAGTTTTCCTCCGTGATCTGACACTGCCACTTTTTAATCACGTGTTTATTTTTCGTGATACACACACACACACACACACAACACACACACACACACACACACACACACACACACACACACACACACACACACACACACACACAACGAATAGAGAGATAGATAGATATGAAGATATATATATATATAGACATATATATATATATATAGATGATATATATATATATATATATAGATATATATATATATTATATATATATTATATATATATATATATATTATAGATATATATATATATATAAACCTAGAAGGGGTACCACCTCTGGTGCAAGTGTAGGGACCCATAGCCTCGGAGAAGAAAATAAAGAGTACTCAGAGAAGACCTTGTGGATCCTCACTGAGCACTTTGATATTTTCTTCTCCAACCACCCCTATTCTTTAGGTGTGTGTGGTGTATATTTATCTAACTTTATTTGAAAATGTCATTACACAAAAAAGTTACAATAGGATTACATGCAGGGTACAAGGCTGTTGTCACAAGTTGTATACCTCCTCCAGCTCCTCAGATGGTGGGCAGGAACCATGGATGCAGTGAGCATTTCCTCTCTGGATTGCCACACTAAGGCGCTGAAAAAGAAAACTTGCAGCTCTAGGGTCTCTAGTTGTTTCGATTAGCTTAGACACAACTCCTTCAAAAAGCTAGCAGCACTTTTACCCCAGACCCCAAGTGTCTCTGAGGCTATGGGGACAAAATTGTAGTGGTGCTCAAGGTCTCTGTATTTATGTGACTTGTCCGCTTCTCGGTGATTGGCAGCTCGTCCTGCTTGTGTAGCACTGAAGTCAACATAGGTATTGGCTAAAGTTGAAACGCAAGTGTAGTCCCTCACCAACTGTCTACCATTCTTCCAGGGGTTCACCGTGATTCCATCTGGGCGACCAACAGGCTCATCAGAGTTACAGGACATTAGGTAACAGGGCTCTCTCTCTGCTGGACAACCGGCTGTGGTAAGGCTTCTCTTAATAATGTCATTGACCTCGCAGTGTCTTGCTTGCCACCCTCCTGTCCTTTGGCAGAGAAGGCCATGCCGTCTGTTCCTGTCGGCCTCTGCCTCGCCGAAAATACACCTGTATTCGGTGTGGATTAGGGCAGCGAGGCGGAGAGCCACGGCAATTCAGGGGGCCTGCGGTGTGAGACAGGTGCCGGTTGCTGACATTGGGGTTGCTAATAGGAAATCACCTGCATTGAGAGCAGCTACAGCTCTAAGTTGGGCAGTGTCATGTGGTGTTGTCGTAGCTTCTAGCAAAGACGTAGCTTCTTGGTCGGCAATGGGGCGATCCCAGCCGGATTGCTTATGGGCTTCAGAAGGCGGTGGTTGGGGTGCTGGTCTTGCAAGAGAGACCCATTTGGTTGTGCAGTCTGTGAATCTGGGGTCATGTACCACTGCCTGTTGAACTAGGTGCTCAGGTAGGATTTCCTTCACCATGTTGTCAGATCCCCACTGAAGAGGACAGGAACGCTGGTGTGTATATATATATATATATATATATATATATATATATATATATATATGTCGTACCTAGTATCCAGAATGCACTTCTCAGCCTACTATGCAAGGCCCGATTTGCCTAATAAGCCAAGTTTTCACGAATTAATATATTTTCTTTAATTTTTTTCTTATGAAATGATAAAGCTACCCATTTCATTATGTATGAGGTCAATTTTTTTATTGGAGTTAAAATTAACGTAGTTATATGACCGAACCTAACCAACCCTACCTAACCTAACCTAACCTATCTTTATAGGTTAGGTTAGGTTAGGTAGCCGAAAAAGTTAGGTTAGGTTAGGTTAGGTAGGTTAGGTTGTCGAAAAACAATTAATTCATGAAAACTTGGCTTATTAGGCAAATCGGGCCTTGCATAGTAGGCTGAGAAGTGCGTTCTGGCTACTAGGTACGACATATATATATATATATATATATATATATATATATATATATATATATATATATATATATATATATATATATATATATATATATATATATATATATTTATTATATATATATATATATTGGTGGCAGTCTTTCCTGTAGACATATATTATTAAATATGACCGAAAAAGTAAGATTAATAATTCTAACACGAATTTTCTCGATTTTCCTTGTTTCTTTTTACTGGTGACGGCAAATGAAAAATCAATTCTCCAAAATTCATTTTATTTCTAGTCTGACGCGACACTTGAGCGCGTTTCGTAAAACTTATTACATTTTCAAAGACTTTAGTTTATCCACACACGACTTATACCTGAAACAGCATTGGCTCTTATACCTGCATTTGGGTGAGGTGATGTAATACAATAGTGGGGTGAAAAACAAACATTCAACAAAACACAGAACACGGAACAAGGGGTATAGATTTGCAGAAGTTGGGTAAAGATAGAACTGCAGAAGGCCTATTGGCCCATATTTCTTGATGTTTCTATATTGGAGCGGAGTCTTGAAGTGGGTAGAATATAGTTGTGCGTTAATTGGCTGTTTGATTGGCGTATATTGGCGACTTGTCGCCTCTCCTGACAACTATCCCCTTGTTCTCACGAAGGCTCTTAGCTGCCGCTTTGAGCTCGGGGGTCAGTATGGTGCTTCTGTAGTTGCCTCGATTCTTTCCTCCTTCTGCAATAAGTTCTGCTTGTAAGGTGTCTTTGGTGGTGACCTTCTTTTGTGCTTCGAGGTCAAATATGTCGTCCAACAGGATCTCCAACTTCACTTTCCGGGCCAACGCACTTGGTCTGGACATAACGTGACAGTTTATACCCAGATTTATACTTGTCGCCACGTATATTGGCAACAAGTCGCCAATATAAGTCATCCTTAAGAAAGACGAATATCTGGCGAAAATGAACCTCATACTCTCTGACCAAACTAAATTCCAACCGGTAACGAAGGACACTACAGCCGAATTGAAAGCAAAGGTCAACAAATTGATTGAAACTGTGAATGCCAAGAAATCCAGACTCCAGCTGCCAAAGATTATTGGGGAATATAAACCTGGATATGCGTATGGAAATGTCAAGACATATAAGCCTGGAAACCCACTTCGGCCAATCATCAGCCAGATACCCACACCCACGTACAGACTGGCGAAACGACTCAACGGCTTACTGACTCCTTATGTCCTTTGCGCCTTCAGCGTGAAGTCCCCGAAGGAATTTGTTGACTTATTGCGGGGAACACGGGCCACAGGGATAAGAGCCTCGTTGGACGTAGAAACACTGTTTACCAACGTATGTGTGGATGAAACAATCGGGATGATAGTGGACCGAGTGTATCGTGATCCGGCCTGTACTCCTCTTGACATACCAGAAAATATCCTGTGGAAACTACTCCAAGCTTGTACTAAGGAGGCACCCTTTTTGAGCCCGGATGGGCACATGTACAAGCAAGTAGATGGGGTCGCCATGGGTTCTCCCCTAGGTGTCCTGTTTGCGAACTTCTACATGGGTATTATCGAGAAAAAAGTCTTAGTCGACTTGAACTTGAAACCGGCCATATACTGTAGGTATGTTGACAACATTTTTACACAGGTACCTGATGTCAGACATCTGCAGGAGCTGAAAGAGGCGTTTGAGCAGAATTCTGTGTTGCGTTTCACTTACGAGATGGAGAATGATGGGAAGCTGCCCTTTCTAGATGTAACAGTCATGGAAAGGAGCGGAGGTTTCCACACTGCAGTCTACACTAAGGAAACAAACATAGGAATGTGCCTAAATGCCAACAGTGACTGCCCAGACAGGTACAAGAGTGTTGTTAACGCTTATGTCGACCGTGCTCTCAGCCACAGCTCAGAATGGAAGCAAGTCGACGAAGAACTCTGTAGGGTAAGGCAGGTTCTAGTCAACAACGGCTTCTCCAATGGTTTCATTGAAGACATCATAAGAAGGAAAGTGAAACGCCATGCAACCTCTGAAGAGACAACTAATACAACACCTATACCCCCTATTAGACTATTTTACAGGAACTTCTTTTCCACAGCTCATAAAACGGAGGAAAGGGTCCTGAAAGATATTGTTAATAGAAATGTTATCCCTACAGACAAAAATCAAAGAATAACACTACGATTTACTATAAAACACAAAAAACGGCCAGCCTACTCATGAGAAACTCTCCAGACACGGAGCAGAACGCTCTAAAAGAGACAAACGTCGTCTATGCCTTCAAATGCCCTCTTGGGGACTGTAAGCCTCAAAAAACTAAGTATATAGGCAAGACAACAACATCTCTTTCCAGGCGTTTAACGATGCATAAGCAACAGGGCTCCATTAAGGAACATATATTCTCTTCCCACAACCAAACCATCACCAGAGAAATCTTAGCAAACAACACAGAAATCATTGATAGATACAGCGACAGCAGGCGGCTTGACATCTGCGAGGCACTACACATCAAGAAGTCAACACCAGCAATCAACAGCCAATTAATGCACAACTATATTCTACCCACTTCAAGACTCCGCTCCAATATAGAAACATCAAGAAATATGGGCCAATAGGCCTTCTGCAGTTCTATCTTTACCCAACTTCTGCAAATCTATACCCATTGTTCCGTTTTCTGTGTTTTGTTGAATGTTTGTTTTTCACCCCACTATTGTATTACATCACCTCACCCAAATGCAGGTATAAGAGCCAATGCTGTTTCAGTCATAAGTTGTGTGTGGATAAACTAAAGTCTTTGAAAATGTAATAAGTTTTACGAAACGCGCTCAAGTGTCGCGTCAGACTAGAAATTAAAATGAATTTTGGAGAATTGATTTTTCATTTACCGTCACCAGTAAAAAGAAAAATAAGGAAAATCGAGAAAACTCGTGTTAGAATTATTAATCTTACTTTTTCGGTCATATTTAATAATATATGTCTACAGGAAAGACTGCTACCAAAATATACTAATATATATATATATATATATATATATATATATATATATATATATATATATATATATATATATATATATATGAAAATGAAAACTCACACCCCAGAAGTGACTCGAACCCATACTCCCAGGAGCAACGCAACTGGTATGTACAAGACGCCTTAAACCACTTGACCATGGGAGTATGGGTTCGAGTCACTTCTGGGGTGTGAGTTTTCATTCGCATATAGTCCTGGGGACCATTCAGGCTTGTTCGCATTTGTGTTCCTCACGTGTGCCCCCAAAGAATGAGGTGATTTGGTAAAATGCTATGCCCAAGATAACCATCCGGGTGCCGGCGGTGGGGTGGTTCAAATAGCTTCGGCTATCACCTCATTATGTCCGGTCGTGATGGTCAAGTGGTTTAAGGCGTCTTGTACATACCAGTTGCGTTGCTCCTGGGAGTATGGGTTCGAGTCACTTCTGGGGTGTGAGTTTTCATTCGCATATAGTCCTGGGGACCATTCAGGCTTGTTCGCATTTGTGTTCCTCACGTGTGCCCCAAAGAATGAGGTGATTTGGTAAAATGCTATGCCCAAGATAACCATCCGGGTGCCGGCGGTGGGGTGGTTCAAATAGCTTCGGCTATCACCTCATTATGTCCGGTCGTGATGGTCAAGTGGTTTAAGGCGTCTTGTACATACCAGTTGCGTTGCTCCTGGGAGTATGGGTTCGAGTCACTTCTGGGGTGTGAGTTTTCATTCGCATATAGTCCTGGGGACCATTCAGGCTTGTTCGCATATATATATATATATATATATATATATATATATATATATATATATATATATATATATATATATATATATTTCATAGCTAGTTCTTTTATCATTGTCTTTTTGGCTTTTCTGTAAAACAGCCCTTTTATGCAAACTATTATAGATCCAGACCTTAACCTCTTATCTAATATCTATGACAATCAGCACTTTAATGACCAAAATTGCAGATATTATACAGCACATGATGTAAACAATGTTTAAGCATGTGATCACAATGTTTCTGTAATTAACTTGAATGTAAGATCACTTTGCAAGCACTTTGATGATGTTAATGCCCTGATTCAAACAGTTGACAACAAGTTCTCTTTTATTGTGTTTACTGAAACGTGGTTAAAAAGAAGACACTTCTCAACTCTCAACATACCAAACTACTCAGCTATTCACAACTGTCGTCCTATACAAAGAGGTGGTGGTACTTCTCTTTACTATCACCATGCACTGACTTGCTTAAAAGTAATTAAATCTAGAGACCCTTATGGAGAGTATATATTTGCCTGTTTCAGAGTCAAGGGTAACGATGCTGTCCTGACTGTGGGAGCAGTCTACAGGGTTCCTAACACTGACGTGACTGAATTTAACTCAAACCTTAGAAATCTTATACTAGAGAACCGACTGAACAAAAACCACTTAATTATTTCTGGTGACTTTAACGTTGACCTCTGCGGGCCTGATAACTCTCCTGCTGCTAGTTTCCTCAACTGTATGAATTCCTGCTTCCTCATACCCGTAATCACTAGACCTACTAGAATCACTGATAGTACTGCCACGGCTCTTGATCACATCTGGACCAACATAACCTCTCCACTTACTTCAGGGATAATCCTCGATAGCACTACAGACCATTACTCCACATTTCTCCTAACCAACTGTTACACCCTGAGTTCATCAGTGAAAACCAGAGGTCAAATTGAGCTAAATAAACTACTTCATATTATTTGGGACGCTTGCCGATGTGTCTCTGTTTGTATCTTCCTTGCCAGACGTAAGACGATTCTTGTTTCTCACAGAGCATTTAAAGACTGAGCTTGTAATTGATTATTAATTAATAAAACAGGCATCAGCTATGTTTACCAATGATTAGAAAGTATTAGTAAAGTAGATCTGAGTAAACTTAGATATAGGGCTGATGTACGATTAGCTGAGTAGTCGGCCGGCAGCGAGAGAGCTGGAGGAAGCTGAAACTGGAGACGCTCCTCCTTCTCTGGGCTGGCGTTATGGTGTTAAGATCTCTGCATCCCTCTCCCCTTCCTTCTGCTTCTCTCCCTTACCTATTCTGTGTCTAGTTTACCAAGATAAGTACTGAGTTGTGTTCATATTTTCTGGCATAAGTGTGTTCTAATGTGTAGAGTATTACTGTGTATTAATTAGGTGA
>WNGS01045299.1:0-14521 GCA_020271785.1 Procambarus virginalis
AGGTACCTGGGAGTTAGTCAGCGGCACGGCTGCTTCCTGGTGTATGTGTGGTGTGGAGAGAAAACGTAGTAGAAGAAACCAGTTGATTGACAGTTTAGATACGGGCCGCAAGAGCAAGAGCTCAACTCACGCAAGAACAACCGAGGTTAATACTGGGACCCAGCCCAAATCGCCTGAGACGCGGTCTGGGTACATTAGGCTATCCGTCGTTTCATTATACCGGGGTTTGGTTTCTGGCGTGATCTGCTGTTGATCAGCTATAATCAAATCGTACATAATTATTATAACTGTTTAAGTTTATTCTCGAAAGAAAGAGAGCATGAGTGAGATAAAGAGAAATTAAGTAATTACTGGTAGTGACGGCTCGGTAATCTCATTCAAAAATTGAGGATTTATTGATCGTCGTGATCCTGTTGGTATAAACATTGACTTCAGAGATTTACAACGCATTTCTAGCAACTTTAAACCATTTAAGCATCCAAACTATATCACAGATTATATACATATATATATATATATATATATATATATATATATATATATATATATATATATATATATATATATATATATATATATACGTATTACGATCTTCGTAAAAGCGCTCTTAACAAAATCGTGTTATGGATGGAGTTGTGCTATGTAGCGATTCTGGCAGTCGTGTGCGTAAGTGTGGTCGCGTGACCTTCCCAACCTCCAGCTGATCTCAAGGTCACGACGCGACCCCGCTATACAGACTCTTCCCACCGCCGGCCCACTTTGCCTTCCCACCGCCGACCCACTTTGCCTTCCCACCGCCGCCCACTTTGCCTTCCCACCGCCGGCCCACTTTGCCTTCCCACCGCCGGCCCACTTTGCCTTCCCGCCGCCGACCCACTTTGCCTTCCCACCGCCGGCCCACTTTGCCTTCCCACCGCCGGCCCACTTTGCCTTCCCACCGCCGGCCCACTTTGCCTTCCCGCCGCCGGCCCACTTTGCCTTCCCGCCGCCGGCCCACTTTGCCTTCCCGCCGCCGGCCCACTTTGCCTTCCCGCCGCCGGCCCACTTTGCCTTCCCGCCGCCGGCCCACTTTGCCTTCCCGCCGCCGGCCCACTTTGCCTTCCCGCCGCCGGCCCACTTTGCCTTCCCGCCGCCGGCCCACTTTGCCTTCCCACCGCCGGCCCACTTTGCCTTCCACGCCGGCCCACTTTGCCTTCCACCGCCGGCCCACTTTGCCTTCCCACCGCCGGCCCACTTTGCCTTCCCACCGCCGGCCCACTTTGCCTTCCCGCCGCCGGCCCACTTTGCCTTCCCACCGCCGGCCCACTTTGCCTTCCCACCGCCGGCCCACTTTGCCTTCGCCGCCGCGCGGCCCACTTTGCCTTCCCGCCGCCGGCCCACTTTGCCTTCCCACCGCCGGCCCACTTTGCCTTCCCACCGCCGGCCCACTTTGCCTTCCCACCGCCGGCCCACTTTGCCTTCCCACCGCCGGCCCACTTTGCCTTCCCACCGCGGCCCACTTTGCCCTTCGCCCCACTTCCCCTGCCGCCGCCGGCCCACTTTGCCTTCCCGCCGCCGGCCCACTTTGCCTTCCCGCCGCCGGCCACTTTGCCTTCCCGCCGCCGGCCCACTTTGCCTTCCCGCCGCCGGCCCACTTTGCCTTCCCGCCGCCGGCCCACTTTGCCTTCCCGCCGCCGCCCACTTTGCCTTCCCGCCGCCGGCCCACTTTGCCTTCCCGCCGCCGGCCCACTTTGCCTTCCCGCCGCCGCCCACTTTGCCTTCCCGCCGCCGGCCCACTTTGCCTTCCCGCCGCCGGCCCACTTTGCCTTCCGCCGCGGCCCACTTTGCCGGCCCACTTTGCCGGCCCACTTTGCCGGCCCACTTTTGCCGGCCCACTTTGCCGGCGCCCACTTTGCCGGCCCACTTTGCCGGCCCGCCGCCGGCCCGCCGCGGCCCGCCGCCGGCCCACTTTGCCGGCCCGCCGCCGGCCCACTTTGCCGGCCCGCCGCCGGCCCACTTTGCCGGCCGCCGCGCCGCCCACTTTGCCGGCCCGCCGCCGGCCCACTTTGCCGGCCCGCCGCCGGCCCACTTTGCCGGCCCGCCGCCGGCCCACTTTGCCGGCCCGCCGCCGGCCCACTTTGCCGGCCCGCCGCCGGCCCACTTTGCCGGCCCACTTTGCCGGCCCGCCGCCGGCCCACTTTGCCGGCCCACTTTGCCGGCCCGCCGCCGGCCCACTTTGCCGGCCCGCCGCCGGCCCACTTTGCCGGCCCGCCGCCGGCCCACTTTGCCGGCCCGCCGCCGGCCCACTTTGCCGGCCCGCCGCCGGCCCACTTTGCCGGCCCACTTTGCCGGCCCACTTTGCCTTCCCGCCGCCGGCCCACTTTGCCGGCCCACTTTGCCGGCCCACTTTGCCGGCCCCACCGCCGGCCCTCGTTGCCTTCCCACCGCCGGCCCTCGTTGCCTTCCCACCGCCGGCCCTCGTTGCCTTCCCACCGCCGGCCCTCGTTGACACTGGTGCTTGGATAAAAGCCCATTGGGGGTGAGGGGGGGGGGGGGTGTGGGAGCACTGTGCTTGTTTGGATGCAGCCCCAGGGGTGGGGGGGGAATGGAGCACTGCTGTTGGATGCAGGCCCAGGGGTGAGGGGGGGAATGGAGCACTGCTGTTGGATGCAGGCCCAGGGGTGAGGGGGGGAAGCACTGTGCTCTTTGGGTGCAAGACCTTGGGGGGGGGGGCATAATGTACTACATATTTAAGTAGACAGGTAGGATGCTGTGATAGCAGTATTGTTCTCTAGGGTTGTTGATTAAGGAATAGAGGATCTTTAAAATACAGTACAGTACAATAAAAATGCATTCCATTAATGACCTCAGTAGGAAAGAGTGGAGTTAGACCTCCCTGCACCTTTGCTCACCTCGGGCATCTTGGAAACTACTTGTAATATGCAGTTGTTGACTGTATTGCTGATAGACCCCACAGTGGCATTGTACATGGTGTAATCTGAAACGGGCAAGAGTGCGTGACTGAGGAAATAACTAATTATATATGGCAATGTTTATTTTTTCTTTATGTACTGTCATGTAGCCAAATGAGTGTGGATCATTTCTTGGTGTATAATACAGTACTTGTTTATTTGGTCCAATATCAACCCCTGTCTTAAAACTCTTCCTTGATGGATGTAATTAGAACTCAAACATCACTAAAGAAATTACTCCTAACATTTCTAGAGTCTAAATCTGTGCAAACATGCCAAGCAAATAAAGGGACCTAAAATGAAGAATTCTTTAATGAAATAAAGACTTTTTCAATCTTGTCTTTATGAATACAATGTAAGAATTAAGCTCCTGAAGAAGGCTTATTGGTCATAAAAGTTTGCTTGGATATGAATCCACCCAAACAAATTTTTATATACAGGTACTGTATATCTATAATGAACACTTGCAACACTCTAGCATTCCCATGTCTATTATGTTACCAAGGTACTGTAATTTGTCCCATAAATCTACATCCCCAAACAAATTTTAGTTACTCAATTTTCAGAAATAAATCATAAATAATATTATATAAATAAATAAATTTTATTTAACTGAATAATAGTATTTAATTTTAAATAAAAATATTTTATTAATTTTTAATTAATTTAAAAAAAAATTAAATAATTTTTTTATTTAAATGAATAAATAAAGAAATAATGAATAAATGAATAAACCTTGATTTAAGTAAACAAACCTTGAATACAATACTGGATGCAGGATGGATAAACCTTTGAAACAATATTAAAATAAATATTTTGTTGCCAAGTTGGAAAGGTGTACCGAGACAGGTTGTTGAAGCAGACGTCATATTCAGATTAACAAAGAATTTGTCTGTCAGCCAATTCTTTTGGACCATCAAGGGTTGTAGTTCCCTGCTGGCTGTTCCAGTACCCTGTTATCTGTTCGAGCAAGTTCCCTGCTGACTGTTCCAGTACCCTGTTATCTGTTCGAGCAAGTTCCCTGCTGACTGTTCCAGTACCCTGTTATCTGTTCGAGCAAGTTCCCTGCTGACTGTTCCAGTACCCTGTTATCTGTTCGAGCAAGTTCCCTGCTGACTGTTCCAGTACCCTGTTATCTGTTCGAGCAAGTTCCTACTGTACCATATGCCTTGAATTGTGGGTTTAAACATGTGCAATAATTATAACTTGCAGATTTTTATTTTAGATATTGCATACAGTATAGTATTTAATTTTAGAGAAATAAATACATGTTCAAAACTTTGTATTTTTTATTTGTTGACCTTTAATATTATAGTACTGTACTAAGCACATAAAGGTCAACCCATTCCCATTAAAGAAATGCTACTCCTGTAAATGAATTTACAGTTTGATTTTTTTTATTTTTCAGTTGGTGGAATATATCAAGTAATAAGGAGCAAATGTTCTGCATCGGTAGAAGAGCTTGGAGAACAGTATATTCTGTTGGGGCCATATAAAGAAACAAGTGTGAGAACAGAAGTTGAGTTGGGAGAGTTTGCTGCGGACTCTCCACTCACAATTACTATTAACCATTTACGAACACTTGGTTGGAGGTGAGTAGCAGTAATGTAAATTGCTGATGTATAATACTCTTTGTAGGCTATGTACGATATCCAGGTGGGTAAGTGTGTAGATGTGGAATATTTTGCCTCTTGCAAAATGATACATGTAATATACAGTATGATGCTTCTGGGTAGGTTAATTTTTTACTCCATCTATTTTTTCATTTTTCCCATGGCCCTACCATCCCAATGTGCTGCTGCTTAATGTGTTGACACAACCTACTTAGAGCGAGTTATATTCAGCTGTACAAGGAGACCTCATTGTAACTAATATTAATGTTCTTTGCTAGTAAATTCTGGCCACATGAATTGTAAATTTTTTGTGGACAATGTTATCAGTTGTATTCAATTCTTGTTTATTATCCATTCCTCTTGGGTATTCTGTATCAGATTTTAACACTTGGTTGTATGTACTGTACATGATTTATTATTCCACTCCTCATTTTCACTTCCTGTAAGCTTCATTTTGTCATTGACTTGGCACATGAAACACTCACTCCAAAACGTTAATTAAATTCGGCCTCTCTCTTTTTTTTATTCTCCTCGTATTCCACTTAGTCATACCAGTCTGACTTTGTTTCTTTAGGGCCTGTAGTGAAATACAAATCCAATGCTGATTTTTCCCCCTTTGTGGGAAGCTTGTGATGGATTACCAGCCCAATCTTACATAAGGCATTTTACACCTAGTTGTGGGCAATGGGGTCATCACAAGCTTCATGCCTCCGATATACCGGATGTTAATATGCAGTTTGGCATTGCTTGCACAATATTCAGTCATTTACACGTTTTGTTTCGTTCTAATTGTAGGTGCACCCTGGCCGATGGCTTGTGGATGGAAGCCCGCAGATTATTCTTTTTGATATAGGATCAGCATCTGCCAAACTGAATGACTATAAGCAGGATTTTTATGAAAATACCAAAATTGGCATTCCACACCAAGATGTAGAATGCAATGATGCAGTACTTTTTGGCTTCATGGTTGCCAAATTTATTGAAGAGGTAAGTTCTTTAAAACTTTGTCAAGAATCTAGTACAGTACAGTATAAATAAGTACAGTACATGAAAACGAGATTACTGGTAAATAAGATTAAATCGCCAAATTAAAATATTGATTATATGCATAATAAAGTAGACTTGGTACATTTTAATAGATACCATACATTTGCATTAGTTTATAGTAAAAAACATACTTGGTAGTTTGCCAGTATAGTGACATAGCTACAAAGTACTGTTACTATTACTGTATTAGCATATTATGAAGCATAAACAAGTGAATGCGTGTGTGTTCCTTTTTACTGTACACTGGGTACCTGGCATAATATTGTTTATTTGCAAAGTTCCGTGCAGAGGTGATCAACCACAGTGATATCAAGCCGAAGATATGTGTCCATTTCCACGAATGGCTGGCTGGTGTGGGCTTGGTAATGTTGAGAATGAGGAATGTTGACGTGGCCACCGTGTTCACTACACATGCTACTTTGCTCGGCAGGTTCCTCTGTGCTGGAGCTGTTGATTTCTATAATAATTTGGATAAGGTGAATATTCTTGCCCCTATTTGTGTAACAAAATATTGAATATTATATCTCATAGGAATGATGAAATTTTAATTTTAATGGTTCTAGTGCAAACAAGTTAGTGAGAATTGGGGGCAGAAGGACGAGTCGGAAGCACTTCGCTAAACCACACCAACGCATTCTGTAAAGTCTCAAAAGAAAAGTACCACACATCCATGGAATGAACTAGCATTTAGTTCTAACTGTTGAACTAATTCAGAGATGAATCGGTTCAACAACTTCAGTAGGCAAAGGAAATGTATTAATTGTTTTGTAGACTGTCTAAACGCACACTGACTTTGAGCTTGGAAAACATGTCGGAGGAATTTAAAGAAATGGTTCAGAATGGTTGCTTGATTATGTTGCATTGTGCTGGAAGCTCAGCTTGCCTCCATATGGTCATTAAGGCCCCTCAACTAGATCAGCTTACTCTTCCTCAATGATAGCCATGACTGCCACTGTACTACTGACAGACATAATTTCTGGAGGCTATTTGAACTCTTGTAGTAAATTAGACAGAGATTACTGGCCTTACCAAGGGATAAATTATAGGTGTAACTTATGAAATATATATAGAAGAATCTTCAATGCCATCATGCCCCGAACAAAGCCCTAGGTCTGCTTATGAAGTTCTTTTGTCTCCACTGTGTAGGGATACAATGGGTTATAAAATTAAATCATTGATTCTCTTCTAACTCTGCGAAATCCTGTCTAAAGTATGTTTTTCTTGTATATATGTGTGTATATGCATATGTATATATGTATGTATTGATATGTGATCCATCAAATTTAATCAGCATCAAATTTCCAACTGTCCATAGTTTGTGTGCTCTGCTTGGCTCGTGTAACTTTATTCAAAGATGCAAGACAAGGTCTTGCCAAGCTCACCTTTAAATTCTTTTAATGACCCTGCTAAATGCTTCATATAATCCTGAGGACTTAGATTATGAGAACAAGCCCTTGCCACTGTTGTTACCTTATCCTTGACCTTCAGGCAAATTTCATCGTATTTGTCTTAAGTTTTTTGGCGTTCTGCTGTTTGGAGGAGTGTTGTACAGATCCGCTATGATTTATTTGTTCCCCATTGTTGTCATTTCTTCTATTATGTAGCCCAATAAATTATCAATATTACAGTAGAACCTCCAGAATCTGGAACATGTCATAGTTCATGTGGAACATGTAGACTAGTTCTGGATTTGCAAGTAATTTGGATTCCTAAATAATTATAGTACAGTACACTTTTTAGTCTGCTTGCCACCAAAATTTTCCATAATTTTCTTACAGCAAATGATACAATAAAAGTTTCTGCATGCTGTATTTAGATATAAATATATATGACATGATTTTAAAGGTGGTAATGTTTATTAGAATATATAAATGTGCCAAGCAAATTTTTACCCAGAGGCAGCAAAAGCAGTGAGTCGCTGCTCCCAACTTTGAACAGCTTTCCTTTTTGCAAAATCTTGCTAGATTTTAATGTTTCGGCTACATTGTGCTGTATAGAGACGAATATATTTTGAGGTTGCACTGTTCAGTATAAACTATTTAAAGCACCCCAAATGCTGAATTTTCAAGTTTTCTATTATACTTTATTCTGTGTATACATTATGTTGAAATTGAAATAAGTTTATTGAAGTATAAATAAACACAAAGGGATGAGGTATAATAATATTTATACTCAAGCCTGAGTTGCATGTGTACAGAGTCACTCCAAGCATTTCTCCTTTTGCATAAGTGAAATGGGTATTTTGACTCGCATACATGTAGTTCCATAGTTTTACTTCTCTCATACAGTATACCTCTTTGCCACTTCTGCTTGTGCTTGAATATTTCTTAATTTGCTTCTTATTTGTGTCATGGTTAAAGCACATTCAATGTCAACTTGTTGTTTTTGATGTGGCGTGTTTGGCCTGTTCGTCCGCCACAACAATTATAAGTGTTGGGTATTTCTTTAATTAAAACTAACCTTGTTACAATATTGCAGTTTGACATAGATCAGGAGGCTGGAATGCGAGGAATCTATCATCGATATTGCATGGAGAGATGCTCGGCCCATCTGGCGCACACCTTTACCACGGTGTCAGAGATCACTGGAGTAGAAGCTGAACACCTACTGAAGCGCAAACCAGATATAATTACGCCTAATGGATTGAATGTCAAAAAATTTGCTGCTCTCCACGAATTCCAGAACCTTCATGCATTATCCAAAGAGAAGATTAATGACTTTATTAGAGGACATTTTTATGGGTAAGTAACAAGGTAGATTAGTATTAGACCTTGTGATTTAAGCTTTCACTATTCATTTTAACACTTTCGTCTGGCGGTGACGCAGTCCGCGCCAATAAATAAATTGATGGATGTCCACTGGTGATGCATGTTGCTTCAAATTTTAAAATATTTTAAATTATATATTTTTATCCGATCATTATGGGACTAATTTTAAAATGCATGCCTTTAGATTGCAAACAATTTGATACCAAAATGAACGACGTAGCACAACAATTGAGGTCAGAACACTGGAAAGAGTACACATGTTTAGTGTGGGTGAGTGCTCCCAGGAAAACACCAGGCCCACCTTGGTGTTGGTTGGGGTGCTTGTGCCAGGTGCGCGAAGGTGTTAAAGGCCATTAACCCCTTCGTGATCAATACAGAGGAACCTCAGGTGATGAGCAGCTCCATCTACGAGCATTTCATGTAATGAGCTAGCCACTCGCAGTAAATTTCTCAATCGAGTTTCTGCTCAGTTAACGAGAACCATGTGGTGCTTCCTAGCGTTCCCGCTGGTTCTCACAAATTCTCGGACACCTCCAACGTCTCTGACGTCTGAGAGAAATTAGTTTGCAAGATGAGCGTTTCATATGAGCTTAGTGCCAAAACGGATTATATTCGTTAACCGAGGCACCGCTGTATTCGTAAAACTCATTATCTACTATTGCTTTAGTTTTCAGCTTCATTTTCACTATTACTCTATGTGTTAGTCTTGTTTCTTTTGATATCTCTGTAAGACACTACTGTATATCCTTGATGGAATTTTAATGTATCTCCGACAGTTGGCTACAGAATGTCATTATATAAGTTTCCAGAATAAGTGTACTCGCTTCTGTGTTGCAAATGGTAACCAAGAATAAAGATTAATGAATATTTTCTGTTTATAGGTTTATGGACTTTGATCTAGACAAGACTATATATTTCTTCATCGCTGGGCGTTACGAGTTTGGCAACAAGGGTGCTGACCTTTATATTGAAGCACTGGCCAGGTTAAACCATTATATGAAGGTGAGAGAGGACAAATGCTTTAACAAAAGTATCAACTTGTTGTTGTAATGTGTGTTCAGATAATATGAAATAAATGTAGTTATTTTGAAAGGTTGACAAATGCATTTGATCAAGATGACTATATTTATTAAATTCATTTATTATATTTAAAAAGTTCTATATATGTATTATAGTCTATATATTTATTATATTAATTTATTAAAATGACAAATTTTATTTTAATAAAATTGTCTATAGTTGTACAGTATATCTATTGTGCCGTGATCCCTCGTGGATGGTTAATGGGTTGGGTTTATGCCGTGGGCCTAGTGTGAAAACTGAGGTCATACAGCACTTTTAGAATGTTCCGTTGTTAAGGTGGCAGTGTCATGTAGTCTTCAGCGGACTTAATTCCTAAAAATAACATGGGGAAAGCTAGGTGATGTGTAGAAAATAATGTGTTTGCTAACCTTCTCAATGCAATACAAATTGCTGCCATAGATTTATTTGTCAAGTAATCATACCAAATCAACCTATCAATTACTGTACTTGCAAAGATTGCTAAGAGATTTAATTTGTTTTAAATATTTGATAGATCTGAGGTTTGAGAGCATCCATAGTTAAGTGACCACAGTACCTGTGCAACCAACAGTTGTGTGAGGCATAACTTATTTTTACTGGACCACAAATTGTTTAGACTAAATAGTAATTTGCTCCAACAAGTTTTGTTCTATGTATCTAAAAAGTGTAATTGCATATTAATCTTATTTATTTACACAGGCAAGTGGAACAGACAAGACTGTGATAGCATTTATAATTTTCCCAACAAAGACAAACAACTTTAATATAGAATCATTGAGAGGCCAAGCTATTACAAAGTCTCTGCGTGATGCAATCCATGATATTCAGTCGAAAGTTGGGAAACGTATGTACGACATTTGCCTAACGTAAGTGTTGAAGGGTGTGTATGCCATTATTCATGTGTATACAGTAGGCTTAGTTTCCATTTGTATGGTATATATACTACCATGGGTGAGATTGAAAGGACAAAACAGATTATAACACCATCTCCTTGAGATGGTAACGCATGTTTATGCGTTTGTGTGTTGTATATTTACAGTGCTTTATTTTCATATACTGTATATTGTGTTTGTGTATCTCAATAAATTTCATGTGCATTTTCTGCTAATGAACAGTGCCAACTATTGGGAGCATCCTGATTGATGGTATGTGGTGGTCTCTAGCGAGTGATGCAATAGATATTTCTGCAGAATTACACAGGAACACACACACCACGCATATAAATGATGACTTGTGTGCACATAAATAATAAATATGAAAAAGCAAAAGAATTTTTTCTATTGTAGAACAGATTGGTATTAGTAATAAAGTGGCAGCAAAATATGGTATATTTTGCTGCCACTTAATTTTTATGTTGTCATCATGTTGTCTGATAAATGTCTGCAGTTACATAGAACTAACCTTGAATTTCTCGATGCCTATAATTTGAGCCATTCTGTAAATAAACTGTAATGATGTTCGTTCTTTGAAGTCGAAGATGACCATGATTTCAGTATCAGGGTGAAAATCGGTGGCTGTGTCAGAAGATGGATAATGAGACCAGTCTGGGTCCAGAAGTCTCGCCTACACTTGGGACGTGTGCGCGCTGCTGTAGTAGTGGGTGTTATCTTGAGGTCATCTCGAGAGGATTTTGAGGCCTAGCATCCTGTGGCCCGGTCCTCGATCAGGCCTCCTTTTTTGTTACACCCCCCCAGAATGCAGCCCATAGCAGCTGTCTAACTCCCAGGTACCTGTTTACTGATAGGTAACAGGGGCATCAGGGTGAAAGAAACTCGGCCCATTTGTTTCCGCCTCCGCTGGGAATTGAACCCGGAACCTCAGGACTACGAATCCGAAGCACTATCCACTCGGCTGTCAGGCCCCTTTAACTTTGCCGGGGCAGGTTGGTCTAGCTTTGCACACAGTGTATTTCCTCTGGGACTTTGCAGTCCATCTATTCTCTGCCGCATGGGGCCCTGTGATGATTTTGCTTAGCCAAGTTGGCAGTCCTGAGCAAGTGAATCCCAAGTGCTGTAGTTGATGTCCAGGTCTTTAAGGATCACCTTGAATCAGTCCTTGATTCGTATTTTCTGCCCCCTCCCCCCAACTGAACACATTCCTTGACTTAATTCTCCATATAGCAGATGTTTTGGCAATCGAATGCCAGGCATTCTGACAAAATGGCATGCCCATCCAGCCTGAGTTTCTATAGGAGGGCATAGACACTGGGAATTATGGCCCTTTCCAGGACCTCCATGTCTGGGAGTTTGTCCTGCCAATTGATCCGGAGGAGTCTGGAAACAGCTTTAGTGAAAGTGATTAAGCTGTTTGGCGTATCTGCTGAAGACAGTCCAGGTCGTGCTGGCATAGAGGAAGGTGGAGAATACCACTGCATGGTAGACCTTTAGTTGGTGGTAAGGCCGAGGCCCTTCTGCTCCCAGACACACTCGTAGAATCTTCCAAAGGCAGCACTGCCCTTGGTGATCCTGTTCTGGACTTGTCTCTGTTCACCACTCTTTGAGAGTATGGTGCCAAGATAGGTGAAGTTGTTGCCTGCCTGTAGGTTCTTCCCGTGACCATAATGTGTAGTTTCTGGTGGGTATAGTGGGTGCTGTGGTACAGGACTTCGGTCTTTTTGGTGCTGATGATGAAACCGAAGTTGTCACATGCTTGTGAGAAGCAGTCTATTTCATGCTGCATCATATTCTGTCCTGGCATTGAGGGCAGTTATCAGCAAACAGGAAGTCTATTGTGACGGTTTCTTTGACCTTTGTAACACCCTACAGGTGCCCGAAGATGAAGAGCCAGTCCTGTAGCTGATGGGTATTGCATCCTGCCAGTCATGGAAGATATCAGTAAGCATAGCTGAGAATACCGTTCTGAAGTGTGTTGGGGCGAGAACGCAGCCCTGCTTTACGCAGTTCGTCACACAAATGGCTTCTGACTCGTCTTAGTCATACAGTACTTTTGCCATCATGGAACTGCCGGACAATCATAGTGAACTTGCTGGTACAGCCAAACTTCTCCATTATCTTCCATAAGCCATCTCTACTGACCATATTGAAGGCCTTGGTCAGATCAACAAAGGTCATGAAAAGGTCACTATGTTGCTCTGGACATTTTTCTAGGAGTTGGCATGCGGCAAATATCGCATCGACAGTTCTGCGTTCTGCGCGGAAGTCGCATTGGCTTTCTGGGAGAAGACCCTGCTCAAGATGGTGAACATGATGATTGATAAGAGCTCCTATCAATCTTCACATTCCTATCAATTGTTCCTGGTTCCTATCCTGGCAGGATAGGAGCCAGGATCTTCCAGGCGTTGGACAGGAGTGAAATACCCCGGTGATTATCGCAAGACTGGCAAAGACTTCGTCTATCGCAAGACTTTCCCTAACAAGTGTAGGAGAAGCAGATGTGGGGTTTTGCTTAGGAAGCAGGGCTAGGGTTCAGACCTGTGAACCTATCCCAAGATAGTTGTCTATCTTGGGATAATTGAAATTGAAATTTTGCTAAGTGAAATTTGCCAATCAAGTGTGGAAAATTTAGGGTATGAAGAGTAATACTCTTAATATAGCTCCAATTCACATTTTTAACCATTTTTGTAGATTAAGGAAACATTGAGAAATGCATAGCAATGTATTTTTTCTAGTAAAAAAACTGCATCACACAAATGCCTTCTGAAAGCATCTCAGTTTGCAACAACTCCCTCATTCCAATGAATGTGTTGTTTTGTATAGTTCGCTGAATCGAAGCTTGTAATTCCATTAACGTTTTGCAATTGGCCGATTTCTGACAAGTTTACACTATTTTATTCTTTGGTAATTTTTTAGATATAATTTTATTGAATAGAAGGCTTAAGCATAATTACAGGGTATCCTTTGGCACTTGAAATACTTATATATAGTACACATTTTTCCCAAACAGAGGACGTCTTCCAGAATCCAATGAATTGCTCTTGAAGGAGGAAACTGTGCGATTAAAGCGTTGTATCTACGCAGCACAAAGAAAATCTCTTCCGCCTATCACCACGCACAATGTTTGCGATGATCATAACGATCCTGTGCTTAATGCTCTTCGCAGGTGTCATCTCTTTATGACTCCCCTGATAGAGTTAAGGTAAATGAAACAGGCTGCAATATCTTTTATAGTACTTTATCTTATAAGAGATTTAACCATTTCCTTGTGATACAATAGTCAAATATGTGATATGCTCTAATACGTCAAATATGCTCATAAGTATGAGCGTCTAGAAAAAGTGTAGTATTTAGTTATACAGTAGAATTTAGGTTTAGTGCAGGCTCAGGTAACATTATTCAGATACAGTATATGAAATTGTTTTGAATTCCAAAATTCTGTGTGTTAAGTTCACTTGTGTGCAATTGGTCTGAGATGAGCACAACAGACATATTTTGGTGTATGGCTACCAAATACAGTAGTACTGTTCCATTCTGATGTGTGACTCCCAAAATTGTTTTGTGCAGTTTTTGGATTATGTGCAGTGTATTATTATTAGATGACTAATGTAGGTGAAGCACTAGTCACTTGTTTCCATTAGGAAGCAAAACTTTACAGAAGGGATGACCACTGCCTCAGCATGGCCACTGCCCAGGGGATCACGATCTTGGTGCCAAGATCAATGACGATCTAAACCCAAACATGTCTGTGACCATGCAAAACAAGCCATAACAAATCCACAAGGGCCATGACGAGGATTCGAACCTGCGTCCGGGAGCATCCCAGATACTGCCTTAATCGTCTGAGCTACGACATGGTTAAAAAGAGTTGAAACCGAAGTTCTACTGAACTTGCTGGATCCTGCAGCCTCTCCGAGAGACAAACCAGGGTTTTACAGAACTCCCCCCTGCACTCGAGCTATGTCAATAGGCCGTTCTCCCTCTTCGCCCTTACATCATTACACACAGAAATCACAATAACGTGATGCATCAAATGAACAAATTTTGGCCTTGTGGATTTGTTCATTGATGCATCATGTTATTGTGATTAGTGTGTGTAAACAAGCCATGTTAATGTTAGTAATACAAAATCTGATATTCCACTTTGCCTTGCCTGGTATTATAGTACAAGTGTTAGTAATGGTGTT
>WNGS01045317.1:0-11704 GCA_020271785.1 Procambarus virginalis
TAATTAAATCATTTATTGTAATATCTCTGTCCACACTAAAACCAGCAAACACTAATAACGGACCAGTGACCCCTCGCTGGACTGTCACGAATATAAGCTGAATATTAAATGAGGAATATCACAGGAAAGGGATTATTAAACTTACCCTTTTCCTTTCACTGCCACCACCTTCCAAAGGAATGAATGTCTATAATTATCGGTCCCCAGGAAGGAAGGGACTCGATAATCAGGGAACTCAACGGACCAGTGATTGAAATTGAATGGATTATTTAGTCTTATGAACTGAACGGGGGAGGCTCTCGCTTTACTTATATTCCTAAGAATGGAGAAACACAGGGAAGTTCTAACACAGCACATGAAAATCGTATGAATAACATATATTAATACAAGGGGACAGATAACTCACCAAGATGAAAATTAACAAGTATTTTATTATTGTAACTGTATATTTAAATCACAATTGACATATAGCCTACTCTAATAACATCTATCAAAATAAAGAGGCAATGGGATGCAATACCAATATGCAAGAAACGTAGGAGCACACTACCTTCAATCGCACAATTTTGCCAAGATGTTGATGGCGGCCCTCAGCCCCTTTGGACGCGGGCTGGCTTGCCCTCCAGTCCCGAAAAACTCCCAAGACACACTAAATGAAATTTTGTTTTACCAGCTTATTGCTGGGAAGGATTACACCTCCCACCATCCAATACAGCCCCAGGGCTCCACCCATTATTTTGGCATTGGCCAACCATTTTACACTTAGGCCTGAGGTCTGGCTCTCTAGGGCCAATAAGGACTTGGCTCTTATCTTCCGCCAATCATCTACCCTGAGTTGCCGTGGAAGGCTACAAGAATTCCTGAAGATTGAGTCAGTACTCCCCGGCTGTGCGATGGGAACAAGGTACCACTGTATTAGATTCCCGCAACTAGTGCACCTCCCAGCAATGTTTACCAAAACTGATTATTTATGTTCCAGCCCGTCTCCAGCAAGATAAAGGGTAGGGACACTTGACTCGCCTGGTATGGGTAAGGGATCGTTGAGAGGGGAAAGAGAGGGAATGAGAGGGGGATGAGAGGGGGGGAGAGGGAGGATGGAGAGGGGAAACGAGTGGGGAGGATTGCGTGGAGACGCAAGGTATCACAGAGGTCGGCTGCACAACCCCTCAGGTCAACTCCTTGGACCTTGACAAATGGGCTACAGGGGGGGGGTGTGAAGGGGGAAGACGAATGACGGGTAAAGGGGAGGGAAGAAAGGGGGAAGGGAAAAAGGAAGGAGGGGAGAAGGAAGGAGGGGAGAGGGGGAAGGGAGAACCAATGATCTGGGCACCAGATCATTACAACTCCCCTTCCTCGGAAATTAAGAAATTTGTGTGTAAAGAAATTTACACACACTTTTCTTATCCAAAACCCTGGGCTATCATGAACATTACTCCACAACCAAGATTTAACTCCGCAATAAACTGACCCATTGCCTCAAACAAAAGAAATGATTATCTAATCCTAACTAATAATGGCAACACACATAAACAGAATAATGTTTCCTCCAAAATAAAATACTGGCACCACCAAAAGGTGTGGGCCAGCCTGTATACATACATAACAAACACAGTAATAATACATAAACCATAAGGACAGAGAACGTCTCTAATCCTGGCTGTCCACTTGGCTGCAGCCCTGTACCCTTCCAACTACCTGGAAGACAAAACCTCCTATACCTGTCGTGATATAGTAACACTAATTGTAAAAATCCAAACCCAACAACTAGCTAACGTCAGCCGATAGCCTTCAGCTATCCCAGTATTCCACCTGGAATAAAGATCAAACACATCACATAGAAACATTAAAAAATCAATGTCATCAAAAACACAACAATTATCAAATTCCATCAAAAATATATAGAGAAAATATTCCCTCTCAGGGACCTCGTGTCCCACACCTGTGGCAACTGCCTACCACAGCGTGTCCAAATCCTTAACCTAAAGAAAATACACAAAAATGTTGTTTATTAAAAAAATTCGATGTCCGCAGACATGTCTCTTAACCAACAATAACAGCGGGTGAACACAATTTTCAGACTGTGTACCACACCTTATTGTTCAGTAATCCACAAAAAATTAAAAAATATATATATAAATATCCGTATCTAGGATCTAGAAAAATCTAGATAAAGTTCCCCACTGATCAGCGTTTCTAGAGAACCTACTAGATGGTTCTCAAAACAGTTCACTCAAACAACTTTTCTAGAGACAACGGTAATTTTCTAGCGACAATTTCTAGCTGTTCACTTTCTAGATTTCTTTTTCCTATTTCACTAGTTCTAGTTTTCAACATTTAATACTGTTCCAGAGAGCGTTCCGAAGGTGTACAGAGGTGTTACTGTCAGATGGAAAATTAGAGAGTTGAACTAACTGTTCTGAGTTAACACAGTTTACTATATACCCTAAAGTTCATTTTATATAAACTTTTCTATACAAAAGTTCTATCGTTCGGTCCTGGTGACATCTCGTTGCTGTAGATTCCGGCGACTACCTCAAGTTGCTTGGAGATCCTGGTCATCTGGAAGTTCCATTTCCGGCCTCGGCCAACTACGGACAGTACAGGGGGTCTCGCACTGCCCGCACCGGCTTGCGTGACAGCTGACAGCTGGCGGCTGTCAGCTCAGGTGGACCCCGCTAACAGGAACCCGGGTTCACCTCTTCTTATCGCTTCCAACAGTCCTGATGTATTGTTGTTAAACCAATGGCTGCCACAGTAGAGCACAGCTTCGACGTGTCATGATGTCTCGCGTATCTGTCAAGCCGAACCGAACCGAAAAAGTCACCCTTAAAGCCAAAGGCAATTGGTGTATGGGGACCAATACCGCCCGCCAATGTTGTCATAATGGGGCAAATGGCGGCGCCTGCCGACTTCAGGCAAGGGTAATCTGTTAGCTCTCTGCTGGCCGTCCGCCCGTCCCTCCGCCCAGGCGACGACTACTTATTCATAAGCCTGGCGCGCGTTTCCCGCTCTTTTGCACTCTGGAACCAATTTTTGAGCGGCGCGCGGATGAGATTACGATAAGGCTAGATGGGGTGCGGGATTATTACAAGATGACTTTCCAATAAGCATGCCGATTATTTCGATAGGTTCTATATCATTTAGTACTGACTACTCCCATGTAGGCTCAAGAGTTTCACTTGGATGATCACAGACCAAGCAGGGCCAAGGAGGGGGTGACACTTTTACCAGACAGCGGACGATACTGACAGCGCCGGCAATTATATGCGGGACCTTTTACCGGAGCGTGACAAGCGGAACGTAGCCGACCCGCCGCCTCGCGTCCCGACCCCTGCACCAGCCTCCGGCACGGCTTCCAGACACCTCACCAGTGTCCAGAACACGGTTCACTCAGTCGTAGTTCATGACCCATGATGAAGATCACTTGGATTTGCTGTAATGTGAGTGTCATTGTAACAGGTACTACCATTGTTATGTCAGTAATGGCTGCTACCATTGTAATGACTACCATAGTCATGGTAATATACCCAAATTGAAATATCATTAAATCATTTATTGTAATATCTCTGTCCACACTTAATAACCAGCAAACACTAATAACGGACCAGTCGACCCCTCGCTGGACTGTCACGAATATAAGCTGAATATTAAATGAGGAATATCACAGGAAAGGGATTATCAAACTTACCCTTTTCCTTTCACTGCCACCACCTTCCAAAGGAATGAATGTGTCTATAATTATCGGTCCCCAGGAAGGAAGGGACTCGATAATCAGGGAACTCAACGGACCAGTGATTGAAATTGAATGGATTACTTTTTGTCTTATTGAACTGAACGGGGGAGGCTCTCGCTTTACTTTATTATTCCTAAGAATGGAGAAACACAGGGAAGTTCTAACACAGCACATGAAAATCGTATGAATACATATATTAATACAAGGGGACAGATAACTCACCAAGATGAAATTAACAAGTATTTTATTATTGTAACTGTATATTTAAATCACAATTGACATATAACCTACTCTAATAACATCTATCAAAATAAACGAGGCAATGGGATGCAATACAATATGCAAGAAACGTAGGAGCACACTACCTTCAATCGCACAATTTTGCCAAGATGTTGATGGCGGCCCTCAGCCCTTTGGACGCGGGCTGGCTTGCCCTCCAGTCCCGAAAAACTCCCAAGACACACTAAATGAAATTTTGTTTTACCAGCTTATTGCTGGGAAGGATTACACCTCCCACCATCCAATACAGCCCCAGGGCTCCACCCATTATTTTGGCATTGGCCAACCATTTTACACTTAGGCCTGAGGTCTGGCTCTCTAGGGCCAATAAGGACTTGGCTCTTATCTTCCGCCAATCATCTACCCTGAGTTGCCGTGGAAGGCTACAAGAATTCCTGAAGATTGAGTCAGTACTCCCCGGCTGTGCGATGGGAACAAGGTACCACTGTATTAGATTCCCGCAACTAGTGCACCTCCCAGCAATGTTTACCAAAACTGATTATTTATGTTCCAGCCCGTCTCCAGCAAGATAAAGGGTAGGGACACTTGACTCGCCTGGTATGGGTAAGGGATCGTTGAGAGGGGAAAGAGAGGGAATGAGAGGGGATGAGAGGGGGGAGAGGGAGGATGGAGAGGGGAAACGAGTGGGGAGGATTGCGTGGAGACGCAAGGTATCACAGAGGTCGGCTGCACAACCCCTCAGGTCAACTCCTTGGACCTTGACAAATGGGCTACAGGGGGGGGGGTGTGAAGGGGGAAGACGAATGACGGGTAAGGGGAGGGAAGAAAGGGGGAAGGGAAAAAGGAAGGAGGGGAGAAGGAAGGAGGGGAGAGGGGGAAGGGAGAACCAATGATCTGGGCACCAGATCATTACAACTCCCCTTCCTCGGAAATTAAGAAATTTGTGTGTAAAGAAATTTACACACACTTTTCTTATCCAAAACCCTGGGCTATCATGAACATTACTCCACAACCAAGATTTAACTCCGCAATAAACTGACCCATTGCCTCAAACAAAAGAAATGATTATCTAATCCTAACTAATAATGGCAACACACATAAACAGAATAATGTTTCCTCCAAAATAAAATACTGGCACCACCAAAAGGTGTGGGCCAGCCTGTATACATACATAACAAACACAGTAATAATACATAAACCATAAGGACAGAGAACGTCTCTAATCCTGGCTGTCCACTTGGCTGCAGCCCTGTACCCTTCCAACTACCTGGAAGACAAAACCTCCTATACCTGTCGTGATATAGTAACACTAATTGTAAAAATCCAAACCCAACAACTAGCTAACGTCAGCCGATAGCCTTCAGCTATCCCAGTATTCCACCTGGAATAAAGATCAAACACATCACATAGAAACATTAAAAAAATCAATGTCATCAAAAACACAACAATTATCAAATTCCATCAAAAATATATAGAGAAAATATTCCCTCTCAGGGACCTCGTGTCCCACACCTGTGGCAACTGCCTACCACAGCGTGTCCAAATCCTTAACCTAAAGAAAATACACAAAAATGTTGTTTATTAAAAAAATTCGATGTCCGCAGACATGTCTCTTAACCAACAATAACAGCGGGTGAACACAATTTTCAGACTGTGTACCACACCTTATTGTTCAGTAATCCACAAAAAATTAAAAAAATATATATATAAATATCCGTATCTAGGATCTAGAAAAATCTAGATAAAGTTCCCCACTGATCAGCGTTTCTAGAGAACCTACTAGATGGTTCTCAAAACAGTTCACTCAAACAGCTTTTCTAGAGACAACGGTAATTTTCTAGCGACAATTTCTAGATGTTCACTTTCTAGATTTCTTTTTCCTATTTCACTAGTTCTAGTTTTCAACATTAATACTGTTCCAGAGAGCGTTCCGAAGGTGTACAGAGGTGTTACTGTCAGATGGAAAATTAGAGAGTTGAACTAACTGTTCTGAGTTAACACAGTTTACTATATACCCTAAAGTTCATTTTATATAACTTTTCTATACAAAAGTTCTATCGTTCGGTCCTGGTGACATCTCGTTGCTGTAGATTCCGGCGACTACCTCAAGTTGCTTGGAGATCCTGGTCATCTGGAAGTTCCATTTCCGGCCTCGGCCAACTACGGACAGTACAGGGGGTCTCGCACTGCCCGCACCGGCTTGCGTGACAGCTGACAGCTGGCGGCTGTCAGCTCAGGTGGACCCCGCTAACAGGAACCCGGGTTCACCTCTTCTTATCGCTTCCAACAGTCCTGATGTATTGTTGTTAACCAATGGCTGCCACAGTAGAGCACAGCTTCGACGTGTCATGATGTCTCGCGTTGGTAGGGAGGTTCGAGTGGCGTTGAAGAGGATGGCATGGTGACAGGACAGGTGGGCCCTGCCTCAGCTCCTGGGCGACGTCATCTACCGACGTTTACTTGTTATCCCGGTACTACTGGGCCGGTACACCTCCCACCATCCAATACAGCCCCAGGGCTCCACCCATTATTTGGCATTGGCCAACCATTTTACACTAGGCCTGAGGTCTGGCTCTCTAGGGCCAATAAGGACTTGGCTCTTATCTTCCGCCAATCATCTACCCTGAGTTGCCTGGAAGGCTACAAGAATTCCTGAAGATTGAGTCAGTACTCCCGGCTGTGCGATGGGAACAAGGTACCACTGTATTAGATTCCCGCAACTAGTGCACCTCCCAGCAATGTTTACCAAAACTGATTATTATGTTCCAGCCCGTCTCCAGCAAGATAAAGGGTAGGGACACTTGACTCGCCTGGTATGGTAAGGGATCGTTGAGAGGGGAAAGAGAGGGAATGAGAGGGGGATGAGAGGGGGGGAGAGGGAGGATGGAGAGGGGAAACGAGTGGGGAGGATTGCGTGGAGACGCAAGGTATCACAGAGGTCGGCTGCACAACCCCTCAGGTCAACTCCTTGGACCTTGACAAATGGGCTACAGGGGGGGGGGGTGTGAAGGGGGAAGACGAATGACGGGTAAAAGGGGAGGGGAAGAAAGGGGGAAGGGAAAAGGAAGGAGGGGAGAAGGAAGGAGGGGAGAGGGGGAAGGGAGAACCAATGATCTGGGCACCAGATCATTACATGCTTCATTTTGTTTTAAAGAATAATCATCAAAATTAAATGTTTGGAACATGTTACATATTGACGTTTATCCTGTGACGCGATGAGAGGACGGCTGCTTCCACTGACCTGGTGCCAGGGGTTGAGAGGATACTTACTGTGACCTGGTGCCAGGGGTGAGAGGATATCTACTGTGACCTGGTGCCAGGGGGTGAGAGGATATCTTACTGTGACCTGGGCCAGGGGTGAGAGATATCCTCTCACCCTGGCACCAGGTCACAGTAAGATATCCTCTCACCCATGGCACCAGGTCACAGTAAGAATCCTCTCACACCTGGCACCAGGTCAGTGGAAGCAGCCGTCCTCTCATCGCGTCACAGGATAAACGTCAATATGTAACATGTTCCAAACATTTAATTTTGAGATTATTCTTTAAAACCAAATGAAGCAATGTAATGATCTGGTGCCCAGATCATTGGTTCTCCCTTCCCCTCTCCCTCCTTCCTTCTCCCCTCCTTCCTTTTTCCTTTCCCCCTTTCTTCCCTCCCCTTACCCGTCATTCGTCTTCCCCTTCACACCCCCCCCCCTGTAGCCCATTTGTCAAGGTCCAAGGAGTTGACCTGAGGGGTTGTGCAGCCGACCTCTGTGATACCTGCGTCTCCACGCAATCCTCCCCACTCGTTTCCCCTCTCCATCCTCCCTCTCCCCCCTCTCATCCCCCTCTCATTCCCTCTCTTTCCCCTCTCAACGATCCCTTACCCATACCAGGCGAGTCAAGTGTCCCTACCCTTTATTGCTGGAGACGGGTGGAACATAAATAATCAGTTTTGGTAAACATTGCTGGGAGGTGCACTAGTTGCGGGAAATCTAATACAGTGGTACCTTGTTCCCATCGCACAGCGGGGAGTACTGACTCAATCTTCAGGAATTCTTGTAGCCTTCCACGGCAACTCAGGGTAGATGATTGGCGGAAGATAAGAGCCAAGTCCTTATGGCCCTAGAGAGCCAGACCTCAGGCCTAAGTGTAAAATGGTTGGCCAATGCCAAATAATGGGTGGAGCCCTGGGGCTGTATTGGATGGTGGGAGGTGTACCGGCCCAGTAGTACCGGGATAACAAGTAAACGTCGGTAGATGACGTCGCCCAGGAGCTGAGGCAGGGCCCACCTGTCCTGTCACCATGCATCCTCTTCAACGCACTCGAACCTCCCTACCAACGCGAGACATCATGACACGTCGAAGCTGTGCTCTACGGTGGCAGCCATGGTTAACAACAATACATCAGGACTGTTGGAAGCGATAAGAAGAGGTGAACCCGGGTTCCTGTTAGCGGGGTCCACCTGAGCTGACAGCCGCCAGCTGTCAGCTGTCACGCAAGCGGTGCGGGCAGTGCGAGACCCCCTGTACTGTCCGTAGTGGCCGAGGCCGGAAATGGAACTTCCAGATGACCAGGATCTCCAAGCAACTTGAGGTAGTCGCCGGAATCTACAGCAACGAGATGTCACCAGGACCGAACGATAGAACTTTTGTATAGAAAAGTTTATATGAAATGAATTTAGGAATATAGTAAACTGTGTTAACTCAGAACAGTTAGTTCAACTCTAATTTCCATCTGACAGTAACACCTCTGTACACCTTCGGAACGCTCTCTGGAACAGTATTAAATGTTGAAAACTAGAACTAGTGAAATAGGAAAAAAGAAATCTAGAAAGTGAACATCTAGAAATTGTTACTAGAAAATTACGTTGTCTCTAGAAAAGTTGTTTGAGTGAACTGTTTTGAGAACCATCTAGTAGGTTCTCTAGAAACGTTGATCAGTGGGGAACTTTATCTAGATTTTTCTAGATCCTAGATACTGATATTTATATATATTTTTTTAATTTTTGTGGATTACTGAACAATAAGGTGGTACACAGTCTGAAAATGTGTTCACCCGCTGTTGTTGGTTAAGAGACATGTCTGTGGACATCGAATTTTTTTAATAAAAATATTTTTGTGTATTTTCTTTAGGTTAAGGATTTGGACACGCTGTGGTAGGCAGTTGCCACAGGTGTGGGACACGAGGTCCCTGAGAGGGAATATTTTCTCTATATATTTTTGATGGAATTTGATAATTGTTGTATTTTGATGACATTGATTTTTTTAATGTTTCTATGTGATGTGTTTGATCTTTATTCCAGGTGGAATACTGGGATAGCTGAAGGCTATCGGCTGACTTTAGCTAGTTGTTGGGTTTGGATTTTTACAATTAGTGTTACTATATCACGACAGGTATAGGAGGTTTTGTCTTGGTAGTTGGAAGGGTACAGGGCTGCAGCCAAGTGGACAGCCAGGATTAGAGACGTTCTCTGTCCTTATGGTTATGTATTATTACTGTGTTTGTTATGTATGTATACAGGCTGGCCCACACCTTTTGGTGGTGCCAGTATTTTATTTTGGAGGAAACATTATTCTGTTTTGTGTGTTGCCATTATTAGTTAGGATTAGATAATCATTTCTTTTGTTTGAGGCAATGGGTCAGTTTATTGTGGAGTTAAATCTTGGTTGTGGAGTAATGTTCATGATAGCCCAGGGTTTTGGATAAGAAAAGTGTGTGTAAATTTCTTTACACACAAATTTCTTAATTTCCGAGGAAGGGGAGTTGTAATGATCTGGTGCCAGATCATTGGTTCTCCCTTCCCCCTCTCCCTCCTTCCTTCTCCCCTCCTTCCTTTTTCCCTTCCCCTTTCTTCCCTCCCCTTACCCGTCATTCGTCTTCCCCCTTCACACCCCCCCCCCTGTAGCCCATTTGTCAAGGTCCAAGGAGTTGACCTGAGGGGTTGTGCAGCCGACCTCTGTGATACCTTGCGTCTCCACGCAATCCTCCCCACTCGTTTCCCTCCATCCTCCCTCTCCCCCCTCTCATCCCCCTCTCATTCCCTCTCTTTCCCCTCTCAACGATCCCTTACCCATACCAGGCGAGTCAAGTGTCCCTACCCTTTATCTTGCTGGAGACGGGCTGGAACATAAATAATCAGTTTTGGTAAACATTGCTGGGAGGTGCACTAGTGCGGGAATCTAATACAGTGGTACCTTGTTCCCATCGCACAGCCGGGGAGTACTGACTCAATCTTCAGGAATTCATGTAGCCTTCCACGGCAACTCAGGGTAGATGATTGGCGGAAGATAAGAGCCAAGTCCTTATTGGCCCTAGAGAGCCAGACCTCAGGCCTAAGTGTAAAATGGTTGGCCAATGCCAAAATAATGGGTGGAGCCCTGGGGCTGTATTGGATGGTGGGAGGTGTAATCCTTCCCAGCAATAAGCTGGTAAAACAAAATTTCATTTAGTGTGTCTTGGGAGTTTTTCGGGACTGGAGGGCAAGCCAGCCCGCGTCCAAAGGGGCTGAGGGCCGCCATCAACATCTTGGCAAATTGTGCGATTGAAGGTAGTGTGCTCCTACGTTTCTTGCATATGTGATTGCATCCCATTGCCTCGTTTATTTTGGTAGATGTTATTAGAGTAGGCTATATGTCAATTGTGATTTAAATATACAGTTACAATAATAAAATATTGTTAATTTCATCTTGGTGAGTTATCTGTCCCCTTGTGTTAATATATGTTATTCATGCGATTTTCATGTGCTGTGTTAGAACTTCCCTGTGTTTCTCCATTCTTAGGAATAATAAAGTAAAGCGAGAGCCTCCCCCGTTCAGTTCAATAAGACTAAAATAATCCATTCAATTTCAATCACTGGTCCGTTGAGTTCCCTGATTATCGAGTCCCTTCCTTCCTGGGACCGATAATTATAGACACATTCATTCCTTTGGAAGGTGGTGGCAGTGAAAGGAAAAGGGTAAGTTAATAATCCCTTTCCTTGTGATATTCCTCATTTAATATTCAGCTTATATTCGTGACAGTCCAGCGAGGGGTCAGCTGGTCCGTTATTAGTGTTTGCTGGTTATTAAGTGTGGACAGAGATATTACAATAAATGATTTAATGATATTTCAATTGGGTATATTACCATTACTATGGTAGTCATTACAATGGTAGAGCAGCCATAAGGACATAACAATGGTAGTACGTTACAATGACACTCACATAAAGCAAACCAAGTGATCTTTTCATCACTGGGGCATGAACTACGACTGAGTGAACGTGTTCTGGACACTGGTGAGGTGTCTGGAAGCCGGTGCCGGAGGCTGGGCAGGGGTCGGGACGCGAGGCGGCGGGGTCGGCTACGTTCGCTTGTCAGCGCTCCGGTAAAAAGGTCCCGCATATAATGCCGGCGCTGTCAGTATCGTCCGGCTGTCTGGTAAAAGTGTCACCCCTCCTTGGCCCTGCTTGGTCTGTGATCATCCAAGGTGAACTCTTGAGCCTACATGGGAGTAGTCAGTACTAAAGATATAGAACCTATCGAAATAATCGGCATGCTTATTGGAAAGTCATCTTGTAATAATCCCGCAACCCCCCATCTAGCCTTATCGTAATCTCATCCGGCGCGCCGCTCAAAAATTGGTTCCAGAGGTGCAAAAGAGCGGGAAACGCGCGCCAGGCTTATGAATAAGTAGTCGTCGCCTGGGCGAGGGACGGGCGGACGGGCCAGCAGAGAGATAAACAGGATTACCCTTGCCTGAAGTCGG
>WNGS01045324.1:4231-22454 GCA_020271785.1 Procambarus virginalis
GTTATTCTCGGAGACACCAGAGTCATCAAACTTATTCTCAGAGCTACCAAAAGTATTCTCAGAGCCATCATAGGGTGTTGCCAGTCATCAAAGGTATTCTCAGAGTCATCTAAGATAATCTCTAACTCACTCTCGTCATCAAAAGTTTTCTATAAGACTCAAAAGTTATTCTCTGAGCTATCAAAAAATACTACTCATGTTCTCAAAGTCTTTCTCAAAGTCATCAAAGATATTCTCAGAGTCATCAAAGGTAATCTCTAACTCACTTTCGTTCAATTCATTCTCTAAGTCATTGTCATTCTCATGACAATGAGAATGACAATGACTTAGTCATTCTAGTATCATTCTCTAAGTTATCAAAGTTTTTCTCTAAGACATCAAAGTCATTCTCAGAGTCATCAGAAGTATTCTCAGTCATCAAAGGTAATTTCTATGTCACTTTCATTCACCAAAGTTATTCTCTAAGTCATAAAAGTTATTCCAGAGCTATAAAGTTTTCTATAAGATATCTTCGTTCATCAAGGTTATTCTCAGTCATCAAAGTTGTTCTCTAAGACACCTTCGTTCATCAAAGAAACTCTCTTCTTCCAACAAGTTATACTTTAAGACATCAATGTTGTTCTCTATGACATCTTCAGGCATAAAAATTTCTCTCCAAAATGTAACTAGTTCAGCTTTCATATCAACTTGCACTTCTGTTAAAATATATTTTCTTAGACGCTTTACCTTTAAAACTGTTCTCTGATCAACACTGCTTAAACCTACCTAACCTATCTCCCCACCCAATGTTACTTACCTAACATAACGTTCCTAACCTAACCTAGCTTACATAACCTAACCTAACTTACATACCTAACTTAACTTAACCTAACCTAACTTACCTATCCTAACTTAACTAAGCTAACCTAACTTACCTAACGAGCTTACATAACCTAACCTAACTAACTGAACCTAACCTAACCTAACTTACCTATCCTACCTTAACTAACCTAACCTAACCTAACTTAACCTACTAACTTACTTTACCTAACTTACCTAACCTATCTTAACCTAACCTAACTAACCTAACCTAACTTACCTATCCTACCTTAACTAACCTAACCTAACCTAAACTTAGCCTACCTAACTTACTTTACCTAACTTACCTAACCTATCTTAACCTAACCTAACTAACCTAACCTAACTTACCTTACCTAATGTACCTAACCTATCTTAACCTAACCTAACTTACCTAACCTAGCTTACCTACCTTAACTTACCTAACCTATCTTAACCTAACCTAACTTAACTTTCATAACCTAACTAACTTAGCCTAACCTATCCTAACTTAACCTAACCTAACCTAACTTAACCTAACCTAACATAACCTAACCTATCATAACCTAACCTAACTTATCCTAACCTAAATAACCTAACCTAACTTATTTAACCTAACCTAACTTATCCTATCCTAACTTAACCTATCCTAACCTAACCTATCCTAATTTAACCTATCATAACTTAACTTAATTACTTAATTAACCTAACTTAACATAAATTACGTAACCTAACCTACCCAAACTTATGTAACCTAACTTAACATAAATTACATAACCTAACCTACCCAAACTTATGTAACCTAACTTACATAAATATTCCTGCTTGTCTTTTGTGTTTTGCCAATCAATGTCTCATATTCATTTATTCGTGTCAAGGGTTATTTTTCTCAAATGGTCATTTATGCATTTCAAGTGCTAATTGTTAAAGATTGGGTATTTAAGCATTTCAAAGGATTGTTGTTATATATGGGCATTTACTCGTTTCAAGGGTTAATTTCTCAAATGGTCATTTTTGCATTTCAAGTGTTATTTGTTAAAGTTCATCAAGTTGCTCATAAGTTGTATTTATTATGTTTGTAATAATTGTCTTATTCTTTCCCCCCCTTAACCTAACCTCTTTAATCTTAGTGTATTTATTATGTTGGTTATTATTTGTTCTTATTCCCCACCCTTTTAACCTAACCTTTCAAATGTAGTTTATTTGTTTATTGTGTTTGACGTATTTGTTGAATATATTATCCTTATCCTAACCTTTCAGATGTAGTTTTGTTTCTCCTTTTTGTATATTTTACCCATGAGAAAACATGGATGAGAATATGAAGAACACAGTGAATACAGAGAAAATATACAACTACAGTACGATTATTGAAGGTTTGGATAAGTTGTGGATGAGAAGGTAAGGGAGGGAAAGGGTAAGGTGAGATTTTTGACCGTGTGATTATTGCTTACTTGGGTAAACAAAGGTATTGAAGGTAAGGTGTTATATGACCGTGTGAATATTACAGAGCTGAGTACAACAAGGGTATTAATAGTAATTATGTTTACTTTGATAGACTGGAGAGGGACTTAATCTGAAATAATTTGATGAACATTGAACTAAGGTGGGGGACAAGAGCTGGAGCTCAGTAACTGACTTGATCTTATTTACTGTGTCCGAAATACAGCGGGTTTAAATTTCATGGAAATTGATCTGCTACTAAAGAACTGGTACAAATGAACTACGGTGGAGGACAAGAGCTGGAGCTCAGTAACTGACTTGATCTTATTTACTGTGTCTGAAATACAGAGGGTATAAGTTTCAGAGAAATTAATTAGGTATTAACGAAGATACGAGAAGGAATGAAGGCTGAATGACAAGAGCTAGAGTTTGACAATTGTTTGGATCCTATTTACTATGTCTGAAATACAGAGGGTATAAATTTCAGGGGGATTGGACTGTTAGTAAAGATGTTATGAGAGAGGGTTAAGGCGGGAACAGGAGCTGGAGCTCGCTTACTGTCTCGGTTTGATTTACTACGTCTGAAATATGACTGTTTAAAATTTTCGGGAAACTGATAGGTTAATATTGAGACTACACTTATAAATGCAGACTCAACAAATTTTGGTCTGGAAATGGTCTCTGATGAAAATTGGTCTCTGAATATTTCTGGGCTTAAACTTGACTCTGCCTAATTTTCGGTCATTACTGGACTGACAATATTTAAATTTCCTAAATTAGAACTCTTTAAGAACGCAGGTGTGAGTAAAACTCTGAAATATTATGGTCTCCAAGTGAACTCTGACTATTTTTCGGTCTTTAGGGGACTTAAAATTTGGTCTTCTATGGACTCTGACTAATTTTCGTAGATTGCAGCAATGATTATTTTTGAGTATATACTAGACTGTGGCTAATTTTCGTTGATTACACGACTCTGATTATTTGGGGTATAAATTGGACTCTGAATATTTTCGGGCATAAATTGGACTCTGACAAATTTCTGTCTACAACTGGACTCTGATGAATGTTGAGCTTAAACTGGACTCTGAATATTTTTGGGTTCAAGCTGGACTCTGATGATTTTCTGTCTACAACTGGACTCTGATGAATTTTCAGTATAAACTGGACTCTGATGAATTTTCAGTATAATCTGGATTCTGATGAAAATTGGTCTGAAAATGGACTCTGACGAATTTTGCTCACAAAGTGGACTCTGAATAATTTAGGTCAACAATTGGACTCTGATTAATTTTGAGCATAAACTAGACTGATTATTTTCAGGCATAAACTGGACTCCGACTAATTTTCGGTCTTAAATGCATAAAAAAACTAAATGTCATGGCTAAAATGATTGTTTTCCTTAATAAAACTTCTGTTAACATATTCTCAGAAAATGGTCTTTGAAAATGGGCGATAATAAAAACAAACAAAAATTGTCCATAGAGTTTACCTCGAAACCCTGACACGCTAAACACTATATTTCTAAATTTTTTCTATCAGATTTTCCTACTTATTTTCCTCATAAGAACGCTTAACAAACTTCTAAATCTCAGAAATTATTTTTCTCATAAGAATTCCTTAATTCCAAATCAGTGACTGGCCAAATTCACCTGGAAACCCTGACACGCAAAACCCAATTTTTTCAAGAAAAAAAAATCGGCTATAGCGTGTCATCCCTACTACTCATCACTTCCGAACACATCAGACAATATTAACATATTATGTGAAATTTTACCATTTTAAAAAATTATTGTGCATTAAGTTTATAAATTTAAAAGCTATGAACTGTTATGCCCGAAATGCATTGCGTAATAGTGGCTTTAGGCATTGTATGTACTAGCTCTATCTATTTCGATCCACTTATGTAAAATCACTTTATGTATGTACCTTTCCTGAATAAACATATTTATTTTTTTTATTAACATTAGTCTTCTGTTAGGCTTAACATTATTTACAATTTATAACATATAAACTAAATAATTATAAGGCTTTTCTCTGTATTATATTATTCCGATGAAATAATGGTTGATGACACGCTTGTGACGTCCCTCTATTCTACATAATAAAAAAGTGTTAAGAAATTATTACATTTTGGTTTTTAAACTAGAAAAACTACTGTCTCGATGGTTTGCCTCCACCATCCATCACCACACACTTGGTAAACACCTCCCACCATCCATCACACCCACTTGGTAAACACCTCCCACCATCCATCACACACACTGGTAAACACCTCCCCCATCCATCACACCACTGTAACACCTCCCACCCTCAATCACACACTTGGTAACACCTCCCACCATCCATCACACACACTTGGTAAACACCTCCCACCATCCATCACACACACTTGGTAAACACCTCCCACCATCCACACACACACACTTGGTAAACACCTCCCACCATCCATCACACCCACTTGGTAAACACCTCCCACCATCCATCACAACACTTGGTAAACACCTCCCACCATCCATCACACACACTTGGTAAACACCTCCCACCACCCATCACACCACTTGGTAAACACCTCCCACCACCCATCACACACATTGGTAAACACCTCCACCATCCATCAACACACTTAGTAAACACCTCCACCACCCATCACACACACTTAGGAACACCTCCACCATCCATCACACACACTTGGTAAACACCTCCACCATCCATCACACACTTGGTAAACACCTCCCACCACCCATCACACTCTTGGTAAACACCTCCCACCATCCATCACACTCTTGGAAAGCCTTGGACAGTGGGTAGTATTAATGCTACTGGGGTCAAGTGGTACAGTTTCTACAAGATCTGCAGATACCTGTCTCTTGGGAAACAATGAACCAACTTACATCAGGGGAACCAACTTACAACCAGGCTGTGACTCATACGTCAGGCTGCGAGCAGCAGCGTCCAACAGCCTGGTTGATCAGTCCAGCAACCAGGAGGCCTGGTCGATGACCGGGCCGCGGGGACGATAAGCCCCGGAAGCACCTCAAGGTATCCTCAAGGTAAGGTAAGGGAGGACGGCTTGACTATGCCTACATTTCAACTCTCATGGGATTATGGGGGAGGCTCGGGTTGTTCGGGAACTACTTAGTGACCACTTTGCCTTCAACGTTGAATTACCACTGGGAAAAAAAACAAGTCCACTTTCAAAGGAAAAGACTAAAAATTAATAAAGATATGAACAATTATTTATTCAAAAATGGGAGATTGGTATCAACAATACACGCCGCTCTGTGTTGATAGTTTTTACGAGGACATGGTCGAGAACATAGAGAAATTAGTATAGAGGAAAATAACGGGGGCAGGGAAGCAAGGACGCATGGACCTAAGAAATTTAAATATTCAATGATCAGCAAGGTAAGGGGTGGGAGAGAATGCTACGGAGTGCACATAAAGAATGGTTAAAAAATGGAATGAGGGATGAAGAGAAAATTACAATGTTGGAAGTGGCTAGGGATGCAGTCAGGTGAGGAAGGAGGCGCGGGACAGATACTGGCAAGACTTGCGCAGTCATTTCTACACTGGTGTAATAAGTATTTCTACATTTCTGTAAACTAAGAATTAAAGACATATGGAGAGCAGTAAATAAAATCAGGGTTATAAGCCCAATTCATTGCTCACTCAGATCCAGGGAAGGTTGCTAATGAGTTAGTAGATAAATGGGCTAGTGCTGCTGGTATGGAGTCCTTACCTGCAGACACGAGAGTCACCATTGAGTCATGGGAAAATATTTGAAATGGAGTAACTTTATGTGCTTTAAATACAAGATCTGTACATGCATTGAGATAACTCACGATGAGCTACTGGATGCTATATAAAGTGGCAGCTCTACTGCTCCGGGGAAAGATGGAGTAACGTATGACATTCTTAATTATTTAGCCGGTATGAAACCTAGTCCCTTACTTGATTTGTTTAATATGAGTTATAGAGAGGTAAGTACCAAGAAAATGGAAGGAGGCTGTCATCATTCCTATCCCTAAGTCAAACGGAGGCTACAGGCCTGTCTCCTTAACATCCTGCTTTTGTAAAATGATGGAAAGGATTTTGTTAAATAGGCTACTCTACCTTGTAGGTGATAACATGTCCAGTAATCTCTTTGGTTTTATCAAAGGCAAAAGTACTGCGGATTGTCTCTTAAAGTGTTTGTCTAATGTGGATGACAATTGTAGAGTTTTTGTTGATCTGCAAGGAGCATTTGATAAAGCAATGGGGAAGTAATCTTATACGAATTAGCCAATCTGGGAATAACAGGGAGATTGCTATTGGATAAGGGATTATCTACAAGGCAGAAAAGGTCAGGTGTATTACCAGGGATACATGTCTGAGGAACGGATGTTTCAGTTAGGTACCCCCCAAGGGGGAGTTTTAAGTCCCACCTTATTCAATGTATTAATGAACAGATTAGCATCAGAGATTTATCCTCCAGGGGTCACGACGATCATATATGCTGATGACATTCTTATACAAGGCACTTCTGGGAACAAAATTCAAACTGCTCTTATCATACTTGGTACAACCTGTCACAAGTTAGGCTTAGTTATAAATGCAGACAAAACCAAATATGAGTATAGGAAACGAAGAAATATAACACTTACTCTAAATGGTGTGGAACTGAGCCGTGTTCAGAAGTACAAGTATCTGGGCATGTATGTTGGATACACATGTGAGAGTAAAAATGCTGAAATAAATCATATCAGCACCTTATGTAAAGCCCGTCTGCATCCTCTAAAAGCACTGGCTTTTTCTGGTAAAGGTGTTGGGGTACCTATCTTGCGGATGTTATACATAAGCACTGTTCGGTCCCTGATAGACTACGCAGCACCCGTTTGTCTTACACAGGCCAAGGCAGAATTCAAAAAATAGAGCTGATACAGAACGAGGCTATGAGGATTATTCTTGGATGTCAAAGAAATGCAATGATTGAAATAATGAGAACCGAATTAAATTTACAGAGTGTGTATGATAGAGTCCGTGACATTAACACTAGAGTATCTATTCGTTTCATGCGGAGAAAAGGAGGGGATAAGCTGTTTGAGAGCGTTCAGACCTGCCTGAGTGACGTACACACTTCCAGGAAACCGAGGGAGACACGCTACACGAGGGGATTAGCTCATGACCTCAGGGAATACGATGTACTTGACTGCTGTAAACCCTCTCACCAGTGTAATCTGCTCCCTGGAAAGTACAGAAAATAGACGTCGAAATTGTACCCCTCAAGGTGAAAAATATTCACCATGAACCGGGACAGTTACGGTGTTTGTATGGAAGCATAATATCTCGGTTACGAAGAGGCAACAGTTTACATGTATATTGTGACGGGTCGGTGGCGGAGGATGGCAGGGCAGGGTGTGGTGTCCTAATAAGGGAATATACTGAGTTTGGGACTGTGGACAGGAAAATTTAACTCCGACTTAATAATTATATATCATCCACACAAGCTGAACTGCAGGCCATTCTGGCGTGTTTGGAGGAAGTACGTCGTGACGACAAAGATGTTTTTGTATTTGTCGATAGCCGAGGAGCACTGGAGTCCTTAAACAGTCGAAACCCAGTCTTCATGTCCATAGTTGAGGATTGTAAGAAAAGGATAACTGAGATACAGCTGAAAGGTCATAGTGTGAAATTTATGTAGATTCCAACTCATGTTGGAATAGTGCTCAACAAGATGGCGGATGACTTGGCCAAACGTGCCACATCAAAACCACAAGTTGACATTGAATGTGAATTCACAATGAGACAAATAAGAAGCAAAATCAGAAATATTCAGGCACAGGCAGACGTGGGGAGGAGAGGTATAATGTATGAGGGAAGTCAAACCATGCAACACTACATGTATGCGAGTCAAAACACTTATTGTAAAAAGAGAAATGCTTGGAGTGACTGTGTACATGCGGCTCAGGCTTGGGTACAAATATTACTGGGAATATGGGACAGATGTTCATGATAATGACACCAAGTGTAAACTATGTGGTATGTTAAGGTCTCACACCCTTGCCCATTATGTTCTTGATTGTCCGTTGATTAATGTATATAGAAACACTGAGATAAAGACTGTTCCTGAACAAATAGCCTGGATGTGTCACAACGGAAAAGTTGATGATATTCTTGAGAGATATAAGAATTTTGCACCAAGATTGTAATCTTTTGTTGAATTATCTGCATGTCTCTTGCAAATTGTCTATACAGTGTACCTAGGTCATAAAAGAATTTGTGTGTACGTCTGATACCATACTACTTGTGAAGGAGTAAATGTATATGTTTATCTCTCAGAATGTTTGGTAATATGTTTATTGTTTGTGATGTGTGTCTATGTATGTATTAACACGATGTACTGAACGGGGTGAGAATAGCTTGAGCTACTTCATCCCTTTGTGTGTATTTTACCTCAATAAACTTATTTCAATTTCAATTTCACCACCCACCATCCATCACACTCACTTGGTGTGATGAATGGTGGGAGGTCACCTCCCACCATCCATCACACACATTTGATAAACACCTCCCACCATCCATCACACACACTTGGTAAACACCTCCCACCAACCATCACACACACTTGGTAAACACCTCCCACCATCCATCACACACACTTGGTAAACACCTCCCACCATCCATCACACACACTTGGTAAACACCTCCCACCAACCATCACACACACTTAGTAAACACCTCCCACCAACCATCACACACACTTAGTAAACACCTCCCACCATCCATCACACACACTTGGTAAACACCTTCCACCATCCATCACACACACTTGGTAAACACCTCCCATCAACCATCACACACACTTAGTAAACACCTCCCACCAACACTCACACACACTTGGTAAACACCTCCCACCAACACTCACACACACTTGGTAAACACCTCCCACCATCCATCACACACACTTAGTAAACACCTCCCACCATCCATCACACACACTTAGTAAACACCTCCCACCAACAATCACACACACTTGGTAAACACCTCCCACCAACACTCACACACACTTGGTAAACACCTTCCACCATCCATCACACACACTTGGTAAACACCTCCCACCAACCATCACACACACTTGGTAAACACCTCCCACCATCCATCACACACTTAGTAAACACCTCCCACCATCCATCACACACACTTGGTAAACACCTCCCACCAACCATCACACACACTTGGTAAACACCTCCCACCAACCATCACACTCTTGGTAAACACCTCCCACCATCCATCACACACTTAGTAAACACCTCCCACCAACCATCACACACACTTGGTAAACACCTCCCACCAACCATCACACATCACACCGACCTGGACAAGCTGCAGGAATGGTCGAACAAATGGCTGTTAGAGTTTAACCAAAGCAAATGTAATGTAATGAAGATAGGGTAGGAAGCAGGAGACCAGATACAAGGTATCATTTGGGAGATGAAATACTTCAAGAGTCAGAGAGAGAGAAAGACCTGGGGGTTGATATCACGCCAGACCTGTCCCCTGAAGCTCATATCAAGAGGATAACATCAGCAGCATATGCCAGGTTGGCTAACATAAGAACGGCCTTTAGAAACTTGTGTAAGGAATCTTTCAGAACATTATATACCACATATGTCAGACCAATCCTGGAGTATGCGGCTCCAGCATGGAGTCCCTATCTAGTCAAGCATAAGACTAAACTGGAAAAGGTTCAAAGGTTTGCCACCAGACTAGTACCCGAGCTGAGAGGTATGAGCTACGAGGAGCGACTGCAGGAATTAAACCTCACTTCGTTGGAAGACAGAAGAGTTAGGGGGGACATGATCACCACATTCAAGATTCTCAGGGGAATCGACAGGGTTGATAAAGACAGGCTGTTTAACACAAGGGGCACACGCACTAGGGGACACAGGTGGAAGCTGAGTGCCCAAATGAGCCACAGAGATATTAGAAAGAACTTTTTTAGTGTCAGAGTGGTTGACAAATGGAATGCATTAGGAAGCGATGTGGTGGAGGCTGACTCCATACACAGTTTCAAATGTAGATATGATAGAGCCCATTAGGCTCAGGAAACTGTACACCTGTTGATTGACGGTTGAGAGGCGGGACCAAAGAGCCAGAGCTCAACCCCCGCAAGCACAACTAGGTGAGTACAACTAGGTGAGTACACACACTTGGTAAACACCTTCCACCATCCATCACACACACTTGGTAAACACCTCCCACCATCCATCACACACACTTGGTAAACACCTCCCACCAACATCACACACTTGGTAAACACCTCCCACCAACCATCACACACTTGGTAAACACCTCCCACCACCCATCACACACACTTGGTAAACACCTCCCACCAACCATCACACACACTTGGTAAACACCTCCCACTAACCATCACACACACTTGGAAAACACCTCCCACTAACCATCACACACACACTAGTAAACACCTCCCACCAACCATCACACACACTTGGTAAACACCTCTCTGACACCCATCACACACACTTGGAAAACACCTCCCACTAACCATCACACACACACTTAGTAAACACCTCCCACCACCCATCACACACACTTGGTAAACACCTCTCTGACACCCATCACACACACTTGGTAAACACCTCTCTGACACCCATCACACACACTTGGTAAACACCTCCCACCATCCATCCACTTGGTGTAACTCCTCCCAACAGTCAACACAATTATATATTCTAACTCCTCCATCACACATTTAGTTTAACTCCTCAAACTTGGTTTAACTCTTCCTACGCGCCCACATGATATAAAATGTGTAAAAATCTGTAATTTACTTACTTATTTTATTAGAGGCTGATCGATGTCTCACAGTGTATCGTGGAAGTTCTTGATGACCCTTGAGGACACGGGATTCACTCTCTAGGGTGATGGTGGTAATGGTGCCGCTGTAACCCAACCTGGCGTCTGAGTGTCCTGGACAAAACTGACTTGGAAGCTCTCTTCCCAAAATGAACAAGATTCCCCAGCTAATATCACAGCCAATTATAACCTGACCTCCTCATGAGGAATCGTTTCAATGGGCAGCCGTACACTCACCTTATCCCAAGAGGTTCCGGCATGGATATAGTCTATAGATATAGTTATAGCGCTATAACCTAGGCCGGCCACACACGTGCAGTTTTAACTGACAGTTATAACTGTTCAGTTAAAACTGTCAGTTAAAACTGCACGTGTGTGGGTATCTCAGTTGCTCATTTCGTTAGTTCAACAGAACTGTACAGTTAAACTGCGACAAATGCAATGTTCCATATTTTTAACTGAAAGGAGTAACTGAACTGAGCGTGTGTGGGGATTCGTAACTGTACAGTTCTCAACTTGTCATTTCTACAGGTGGTAGCGGTGAGTGCAGTTTGAGATGGCACGTAAAAAAAACCAAGGGATTGTTGAATTCATCGAACTCTATCGATCTGAACCTTGCCTGTGGCAAGATAAAAGTGAAGAGTATCATGACCGCACAAAGAAAGATGTTGCCTATAGCAAATTAGTAAAGAAGTTGGAGGAACTTGAGCCTGGTGCCACTAAGAAGTCAGTCTTGATGAAAATTAATAGTTTGAGAAGCGCTTATCGTAAGGAGAAAACGAAGGTTGAGGCATCAAAGAAGTCTGGAGCATCTACAGACGGTATTTTTGTATTGTATCTTTCTTTTTAATGAAATGCAGAAACCAGCGAAAGCAGCTTTTGGTACACAGTTTCAGTCATGCGCAAATAATTGAGAAAATCAATTGCTTCTTCACTTAATTCCTTTAACAATTTAATATCAGAACATTGATTTCGTCTTAGTAACCACTTTTTGCACCACTGCTTACGCTTCTTAGTTTTCTTTTTTATATTTGCTTTACAAAGAATAAATCATTACAAAGAATACACTAAGAGCGGCAAGATCATACTCCTCGGAATCCATGGTAAAACTGAGGGATTGAACTGTGCGTGTGTGTGCATTTCATTTTTAATTGACTAGGGAAAGGATAGGTCCATTAAAAACTGAGACAGGTCAAATAACGGATAATGACAAGGAGATGAGTAGTATTTTTAACAAATATTTTGTATATGTATTTACTAAAGAAGAACTTAACAATATGCCTTCAGCCGAACAAGTCTATGTAGGTGGGGATGAGGACAGGTTGACTAGTTTAGCAGTTACCAGGGAGGATGTAATTAAACAATTAGTAAAACTAAAACCAAACAAATCCCCAGGGCCGGATGAAGTGTTTGCCAGGGTGCTTAAAGAATGCAAAGAGGAGCTTTCCGAGCCACTGTCTACCATATTTAATAAATCAGTAGAGTTAGGCAGAGTGCCAGAGTCATGGAAGGTAGCTAATGTGATACCAATTTTTAAGAAAGGAGATAGATCACTTGCGTCAAACTATCGGCCAATTAACCTAACGTCTATTGTGGGAATGTTGCTTGAATCGATAATTGCAAATACAATTCGTCTTCATCTTGAAAAACATAAATTAATAAATGAGTCGCAACATGGTTTTACAATTGGCCGTTCATGTTTATCAAATTTGCTATCTTTTTATTCCAGCATAGTTGAGGCAGTTGATAGTGGTAAGGATTGTGATGTTGTGTACCTTGACTTTAGCAAAGCTTCTGATACAGTGCCACATGAAAGACTAATTAAAAAAATAGAGTATTGTCAATAACCGAGCTCATGGTATTGGGGTGCTATATTAAGTTGGATTAGGGCACGGCTATTCCAAAGGAAACAGAGTTAGTATAAATGGGGTTAAGTCAGAGTGGGATAATGTTGTTAGTGGAGTGCCTCAAGGCTCTGTCCTGGGTCCTCTGTTGTTTATAATATATGAATAATATTATATAATATATATAAATGATTTAGATTCTGGTTTGAGTAGCAACATTTGCAAATTTGCAGACGATACAAAAATCGGTAGGGAAATTAACACGAAAGAAGACTCGCTATCAAAAACCCAAATGTCGAGTACACTATGTGTCAACTTTGTGAAAGAGAAAACATGCACTCTCTTGAACATTATATTGTAGAATGTCCCATACTGGCTGACTTTCGCCCCCCTGGGCTAAGGTATGCTGAACTGTGTAATTACTATATGAGTACTGGAACACTTGATGATATATTGGACTTGTACCCAAGATTGACCATGTAATAGATTAATTATACAATGTATATGATGTAACTATATAACCTGAGCTTGTAAAAGCACCTTAATCACCTTCAGTGATTAAGCGCTTAATTACACACTAGTTTCTTTATCAGCTCTCTCACCCTGTCAGAGTGAATGAGACAAATGTCTGTGAATGCATGTGTGTATATATGTATATGTGTGTGTCTATGTATATGTATGGGTATAAAGTATATATGGAAGCTGATCAGAATTACATTTCACCTTTGTAAATGTACATTAATGACACTGTGTAGAAGACACATCGAACACTTTATGTAAGGCATACGTAAATCTGTGTATCTATGTATTTACGTATATAGGTTAGCTTAGCATTTTTAAAGCACCGACTCACCTTCAGTGGTTGATTGTTCAATAAACCCTTGAAATATATGTTTAACACATCTCTAACCTGTCCACGGAGGACAGAAGAAAATGTATATATGCTGGTTAGCATTGTAAATGTGTGGCCACGTCTGTGGTAGAAAATAATAATAACAAAAAAAAACTTCAAGTTGATCTAAATAGGGTTTTAAAATGGTCAAAAACTGGCAGATGCAGTTTAACGCTAATAAATGTAAAGTTTTGAGGCTTGGTAATGATGATAGAGTTACAAGATACGAGCTAGATGGTGTTGAGATTGCGAAGTCGGATTGCGAAAGGGATCTGGGAGTTATGATTAGTAAGAATTTAAAACAAAAGGATCAATGCATGAATGTTCGTAATAAGGCAAATAGGACACTGGGATTTATTAATCGAAGCGTTAGTAACAAGACACCTGGTGTGGTTCTTCAGCTATATCTTGCTCTGGTTAGGCCCCATTTAGATTATGCAGTTCAGTTTTGGTCGCCGTACTATAGAATGGATATAATTCACTTGAACGTGTCCAGCGTAGGATGACTAAGTTAATTCCCCAAATTAGAAATCTTTCATATGAAGAAAGATTAATAAAGCTTAAATTGCATTCACTGGAAAGGCGAAGAGTTAGGGGTGACTGATATAAGTTTACAAGTGGATGAATGGACATAACAAAGGGGATATTAATAGGGTATTAAAAGTATCAACACAAGACAGAACACGAACAATGGGTATAAATTGGATAAGTTTAGATTTAGGAAAGACTTGGGTAAATACTGGTTCGGTAACAGGGTTGTTGATTTGTGGAACCAATTACCGCATAACGTGTTGGAGGTGGGATCCCTCGATTGTTTCAAGCTAGGTTGCACATGTATATGAGTTGGATTGGGTGGTTGTAAATAGGAGCTGCCTCGTATGGGCCAATAGGCCTTCTGCAGTTACCTTTGTTCTTATGTTCTTATGATGACAAAGTTGTCAGCGTAGTTTAGCAGCCTGCAGTGTTGTAGGAGTTTCAGCCTCATTATTCTTTTTATTAAACAGTTGAAGAGAAGGGAGCTGAGAATGCCACCTTGCGGTGTCCCATTTTCATGTCGTATAATAACAGTATCTACAGTACCGAGGTCAGTGTATTCCATAATCAAGACTCTACATCCTGACTTTCCATATCTAGCTACTGACTCATCACAATATTCATGTAGAGTGTTTTCTGTAGGTAATTTTCTAATTACACTATCATATGTTGACCTCAGCAATCTAATCTCATATATACAGATTTTCCTTTTCTGGGGAATAATTACTACGTCTACGTTACAATCTTTACATGGTGGTGTGAATTGTTCCCCAGGCAAAGCAATACATTCTGCAATTACATCATACTTTAAACCATAAAGAACTCATATATGCTATCTTATTATACTTTATCTTACATTGTTCAATACTTCCTACCTTTTGAACTGAGAGGATTAATTAATTAGTTCCCCCACATCTCAAGTTCAAGTATGTTTATTGAGATAGCAAGAAATACATCTCAAAGGGATAGAGTAGCTTAGGCTATTTCTACCCCCCCCTTATCCACGGTGATACTTTGTCTGGTCCAACAGCTTTATTTGCATCCAGTGTTGTCAACTGTTTCATTACCTCTCATTGATCTAATGGCAGAGGCTACATTTATCTTCGAAATTTTATCCCCAATACTCTTCATATTCAATTCCATCCTCATTTGGTCGCCATATTATAGAATGGATATAAATTCACTTTGAACGTGTCCAGCGTAGGATGACTAAGTTAATTCCCCAAATTAGAAATCTTTCATATGAAGAAAGATTAACAAAGCTTAAATGCATCACTGGAAAGACGAAGAGTTAGGGTGACATATAGGTTTACCAAGTGGATGAATGGACATAACAAAGGGGATATTGATAGGGTGTTGAAGGTATCAACACAGGACAAACGCGAAACAATGGGTATAATTGGATAAGTTTAGATTTAGGAAGACTTGGGTAAATACTGGTTCGTAACAGGGTTGTTGATTTGTGGAACCAATTGCCGGCATAACATTGTGGAGGTGGGGTCCCTCTATGTTTCAAGCATGGGTTGGACATGTATATGAGTGGATTGGGTGGTTATAACTAGGAGCTGCCCTCGTATGGGCCAATAGGCCTCTCTGCAGTTGCCTTTGTTCTTATGTTCTTATTATCTCAATCATAGCATTTCATGGCATCCTAAGAATATTATCATGGCTTCATTTTGTACCTTTTCCAACTTGCCCATTCTACCTTTACTACAAAACAAAAAAAGACAAGTAGTGCAGCATAATCAATAAGGGGTCTTACTGTACTAAAATATATTATGTCTAGCACAGACTTCCACTCCTTTCCATAGCATGCCAGGTCTTTTAGAGGTTGTAAATTAATCAACGTTTACCCAACAGTCCGTTTATCTCAGCTTACATGCTCTCTAATGGATATAAGACATAAGAACATAAGAACAAGGTAACTGCAGAAGGCCTATTGGCCCATACGAGGCAGCTCCTATTTATAACCACCCAATCCCACTCATATACATGTCCAACCCATGCTTGAAACAATCGAGGGACCCCACCTCCACAATGTTACGCGGCAATTGGTTCCACAAATCACAACCCTGTTACTGAACCAGTATTTACCCAAGTCTTTCCTAAATCTAAACTTATCCAATTTATACCCATTGTTTCGCGTTCTGTCCTGTGTTGATACTTTCAATACCCTATTAATATCCCCTTTGTTATGTCCATTCATCCACTTGTAAACCTCTATCATGTCACCCCTAACTCTTCGCCTTTCCAGTGAATGCAAATTAAGCTTTGTTAATCTTTCTTCATATGAAGATTTCTAATTTGGGGAATTAACTTAGTCATCCTACGCTGGACACGTTCAAGTGAATTTATATCCATTCTATAGTACGGCGACCAAACTGAACTGCATATACAATCTAACGACGTGGTCCTAATCTAGAGCAACTGATAATCTAGCCTAGCAAGATATAGCTGAGAACCACACAGGTGTCTTGTTACTTACGCTGCGATTAATAATCCGAGTGTCCTATTTGCCTTATTACGAACATTTATGCATTGATCCTTTTGTTTTAAATTCTTACTAATTATAACTCCCAGATCCCTTTCGCAATCCGACTTCGCAATCTCAACACCATCTAGCTCGTATCTTGTAACTCTATCATCATTACCTAGCTTCAGAACTTTACATTTATCAGCATTAAACTGCATCTGCCAGTCCTTTGACCATTTCAAAACCCTATCTAGATCAACTTGAAGTGATAGTGAGTCCTCCTCCGAATTAATTTCCCTACCGATTTTCGTATCATCGGCAAATTTGCAAATGTTGCTACTCAAACCTGAATCTAAATCATTATATATATTATAAACAACAGAGGTCCCAAGACAGAGCCTTGAGGCACTCCACTTACAACATTTTCCCACTCTGACTTGACTCCATTTATACTAACTCTCTGTTTCCTTTGGTATAGCCATGCCCTAATCCAGCTTAATATAGCACCCCAATACCATGAGCCTCTATCTTTTTAATCAGTCTTTCATGTGGCACTGTATCGAAAGCTTTGCTAAAGTCAAGGTACACAACATCACAATCCTTACCACTATCAACTGCCTCAACTATGCTAGAATAAAAAGATAACAAATTTGTTAAACATGAACGGCCATTTATAAAACCATGTTGCGACTCAATTATTAATTTATGTTTTTCAAGATGAAGACTATTTGCGAGTAACTTTCCCACAATAGACGTTAGGCTAATTGGTCGATAGTTAGACGCAAGTGATCTATCTCCTTTCTTAAAAACTGGTATCACATTAGCAACTTTCCAAAACTCTGGCACTCTGCCTGACTCTATTGATTTATTAAATATGATTGACAGTGGGTCACAAAGCTCCTCTTTGCATTCTTTCAGCACTCTGGCAAACACTTCATCCGGCCCTGGGGATTTGTTTGGTTTGAGTTTTACTATTTGTTTAAGAACATCCTCCCTGGTAACTGCTAAACTCGTCAACCTGTCCTCGTCCCCACCCACATAGACTTGTTGGGCTGAAGGCATATTGTTAAGTTCCTCTTTAGTAAATACAGATACAAAATATTTTTAAAAATACTACTCATCTCTTCATCACTATCTGTTATTTGACCTGTCTCAGTTTTTAATGGACCTATCCTTTCCCTAGTCTTAGTTCGATATAACTGAAAAAACCCTTTAGGATTTGTCTTTGCTTGCCCTGCTATACGAACTTCATAGTTTCTTTTTGCTTTCCTTCTCTTTTTTAACATTTTAACCAGTTGTACGAATTCCTGTTCTAAAGTGTACCTCCCCCCATTTTTTAATCCTTTTGTACCAAGCTCTCTTTTT
>WNGS01045326.1:0-19214 GCA_020271785.1 Procambarus virginalis
TTCAATTTTTTTACATACCCATATTCAGGGAAGGGTTTTTGACACTTAAAAAAAAAAAATTCCAGAGAATTTATTTCCTGCGCACTGCGGGGGTGTCATATTTGGAGGCAACGCAGTTAAGGGGTTAAACATGCTGCTAAGGGAAGCCCAGGCAAGGTACTGCTAACCGGCACCCCAAACTACCAATCGAACTGCTAAAAGCTGAACCCCCCAGGACGTGTACACTCACAGGGACCTAGTGGGTTCATGTTGCATTCTATGCACATTTTTATCAAAGCCATTTTGGACACTTCTGTTCAGTGGTGATGGTCTTACAAGGTGGGGTGTTGACCGGTGGAGGGGGGGGGGGTTTGACCGCGGGTGCTGGCCGTGGGTGCTGGCCGTGGGTATTGACCGTGGATGTTTACCAACTTGAGACAGGACTGGAGGAGGCTGTATGGACGGCCAGTGTTACTACCACGTGTCGCACTCTTAATTTGTTTTGTTCACTTGTTAGATTACATTACTTGCATTTTCCCACTAGTTATCTTACAGCGGAGGCGTCTAGTTTCTGTGTCTGGGCACTAGTTACCTAAGTACGTTACACTATTTGAAAGAATACACACACAGAGGGTACTGGGGTGGGCCTACCTCCAAATAGCCCTTGTTTACATACACACGACGGACTTATTGTGTATAATTTGTTCACTTGATATTAAAATATGTTATCTTAATACAACCAGCTGTGGCACAGAGCTCGGTGGCAGCGGCGCCTGAGCAGGGCGCGGAGTCGGGGACGCCTGAGCGGGGCGCGGAGTCGGGGACGCCTGAGCGGAGCGCAGAGTCGGGGACGCCTGAGCGGAGCGCAGAGTCGGGGACGCCTGAGCGGAGCGCAGAGTCGGGGACGCCTGAGCAGGGCGCGGAGTCGGGGACGCTTGAGCAGGGCGCGGAGTCGGGGACGCCTGAGCAGGGCGTGGAGTCGGGGATGCCTGAGCAGGGCGCGGAGTCGGGGACGCCTGAGCGGAGCGCGGTGTCACAGGCACCGGAGCAGGGCACAGTGTCGGGGACGCCGCAGCAGAGTGCGGTCCCTGGCAAAGGGAAACAAACAAAACAAGGCCCCAGAATCTGTTGGTATTACAAATGGGCAACCTGTAAGCATGGTGAATCGGGAAGAATAAATGGAACATGTAAATACGATCACCCTAGAAAGTGCAGGAACCTCCTCAATACAGGTAAATGTACCAAAAGCTGTGAATTCTTTCACCCAGAAATTTGCAAGAACTCTTTGGACAGGAAAGAGTGCTTCAATGCTGAATGTCCAGCTTTTCATATAAGAGGTACCAAGGCGAAGAAAACCGACAGACTACCACTATGAAAACAGCCACTACTCCATCGACCGGGATAATTTTTTAGCAAGAGGAGGAGGAGAAGAATGGCTAAAAATGACCAGACTCTACCACCAACTCGGTCAAATGCTAGAGAGGACGCAAACACAGTGGCCTCCTTACCAGAGCCTCAGATATTAACACCAAGTAAAGCATCCAGCACTTCCACTAACACGATAACATCATTTATATTTGCCAACATCCAGGGTATAAAAACACGCAAATCCAACAAAGTTCACTTTATAGATGGTCTCCTTCACGAGGCAAATGCAGTGTTTGCAGCCCTAACGGAAACTCACACAAAGGACTACCTTGATGGTGAAATATGGATCTCAGAATACAATCTCTTCAGATGTGATAGGAAACACCGGCTTCAGGGTGGGGTCAGCCTCTACATCAAAGACACACTCATCTGTACTGAGCTGCTAAACACCTCAAATGATATGGTGGAAGTGCTGATAGTCAAAATAGAGATCCTAAATGTAGTTGTTGTCCTTGTATATAAGTCACCGGAGGCAAACCCTCAGCAGTTTAAAGACCAACTAATGAAAATAGAACACTGCTTGGAAAACCTCACAAATCCAGCTCCGAACATCATCCTGCTTGGGGACTTCAACCTACGGCACCTGAAATGGAAGCACCTGGCTAATACAGTAATATCAGAAAGAATACCAGGAAGTAGCCTAAATGAACAGGCACATGCAAATGACCTGCTACGGATGTGCGATAGGTTTGCCTTAAACCAGCAAATAGTAGAACCAACTAGGAAGGAGAACACGCTGGACCTCATTTTCACTAATAATGATGAGTTGATCGGGAACATAACGATTACAAATACCTGTTACTCAGATCACAACTTAATTGAAGTTCTGACAACCATGGGGAATGGACCTTCAAAACCAGTCCAGATTCCCGGTGGAGGAGACTTCAGCAAATTCAACTTCAATAATAAACAGATAAACTGGGAGCAAATAAACCAGGACTTCACAGAAATAAACTGGGAAGAACAGCTCGAAAATGCAAACCTGAACCAGTGCCTGGAAAAAATAAGCTCAGTAGCACTAGAAATATGTTCAAACCGCATACCTCTAAGAAAAAAGAGAAAGAGATGCAGATTGGAACGGGAACGTCGTTCCCTATATAGGCGAAGAAAACGAATCGCGGAACAACTTGAGAGTCGCACCCTATCTCAAGAACGGCGAAGAAGGTTAGGTAGAGAAATAGAAACAATTGAACTCAAGCTACAAGAATCATACAAAACCCAGGAGAGGCAAAGAGAGCAAAAGGCCATCAGTGAAATAGAGAGAAATCCGAAATATTTTTTCTCCTATGCAAAATCAAGATCAAAAACCACATCTAGTATCGGGCCCCTGCGAAAGGGAGATGGAACTTTCACCGATGACAACAAAGAAATGAGCGAGTTACTGAGGAAGCAGTATGACTCTGTTTTCAGCGAGCCATTAAATGCACTAAAGATTGATAACCCAAATGAATTTTTCATGGATATGATACCAACATCAAATCATATATCAGACGTCGCCCTATCCCCACTAGATTTTGAAGAAGCCATAAACAGTATGCCTATGCACTCTGCACCAGGCCCGGATTCTTGGAACTCCATATTCATCAAGAACTGCAAAAAACCATTATCGCAGGCCCTTCACATTCTGTGGAGACAAAGCCTAGATACTGGCGTTATCCCTGACATACTAAAAACAGCAGAGATAGCACCACTCCATAAAGGAGGAAATAAGGCAGAGGCAAAAAATTACAGACCGATAGCACTAACATCGCACATCATAAAAATTTTTGAGAGAGTGCTAAGAAGTAAGATCACAAAATACATGGAATCACAGCATCTCCATAACCCCGGACAACATGGTTTCAGAACAGGGCGCTCTTGCCTGTCGCAGTTGCTGGACCACTATGATATGGCATTAGATGCTATGGAAGACAAACAAAACGCTGATGTAATTTACACAGATTTCGCAAAAGCTTTGATAAATGTGACCATGGTGTTATTGCACATAAAATGCGTTCAAAAGGAATTACCGGGAAAATAGGCAGATGGATCTACAATTTCCTGACTAACAGAACCCAATGTGTAATAGTCAACAAAATAAAATCCAGCCCATCAACCGTGAAGAGCTCAGTCCCCCAGGGTACTGTGCTTGCTCCAGTACTTTTTCTCATCCTCATATCGGACATAGACAAGAACACAACCTATAGCACTGTATCATCCTTTGCAGATGACACTAGGATTTTCATGAGAGTTGGCAACATAGAGGACACGGCAAACCTCCAATCAGATGTAGATCAGGTCTTTCTATGGGCTACAGAAAATAATATGGTGTTTAACGAGGATAAGTTCCAGCTCATGCGCTACGGAAAAATTGAAAATATAAAAACGGAAACCACGTACAAAACTCAGGCAAATCATAACATAGAACGAAAAGGCAATGTAAAGGATCTGGGTGTACTCATGTCGGAAGACCTTACCTTTAAAGAACACAATAAAGTAGCCGTCACAACTGCAAGAAAAATGACAGGTTGGATAACAAGAACTTTTCACACTAGAGATGCTATACCGATGATGATACTTTTCAAAACGCTTGTGCTCTCTAGAGTGGAGTACTGCTGCACAATGACAGCCCCTTTCAAAGCTGGAGAAATTGCTGACCTGGAGAGCGTGCAGAGATCCTTTACTGCTAGAATCCACTCAGTAAAACATCTAAATTACTGGGACCGACTAAAGAGCCTAAATCTGTACTCCCTTGAGCGCAGGCGGGAGAGATACATAATAATTTACACGTGGAAAATAATGGAGGGGCTGGTCCCAAACCTGCACACAGAAATAACATCACATGAGACCAGAAGACATGGCAGGATGTGCAGAATACCCCCGTTGAAAAGCAGAGGTGCAACAGGTACTCTGAGAGAGAACTCTATTAACATCAGGGGCCCGAGACTGTTCAACACGCTTCCACTACACATAAGGGGCATAACTGGCAAACCCCTCACAGTGTTCAAGAGAGAACTGGATAAACACCTCCAAAGGATACCTGATTAACCAGGCTGTGACTCATACGTCAGGCTGCGAGCAGCCACGTCTAACAGCCTGGTTGATCAGTCCAGCAACCAGGAGGCCTGGTCGACGACCGGGCCGTGGGGACGCTAAGCCCCGGAATCACCTCAAGGTAACCTCAAGGTAGTGGAGGACCACCAATATATATAAGAGGTACCAACACCAAGGGACAGACTGCACCCACACCCCCCACCAAGCAGGAAAAACAAAAATAATAGAAAAATCCCCCGCAATAGCACAACGACTCAGGCGAAACAGAGCCAGCCGCTGTATTATGGTTACCTTACCTTGAGGTTACCTTAAGGTGTTTTTGGGCTTAGCATCCCAGCGGCCCGGTCATCGACCAGGCCTCCTGGTTGCTGGACTGGTCAAACAGGGTGTTGGACGCGGTTGCTCGCATCCTGACGTATGAGTCACAGCCTGGTTGATCAGGTATCCTTTGGAGGTACCTGTCAAGTTCTTTCTTGAACACTGAGGGGTCGGCCAGTTATGGCCCCCTTACGCGTAGTGGAAGCGTGTTGAACAATCTCGGGCCTCTGATGTTGATAGATTTCTCTTTCAGAGTACCTATTGCTTTTCTGCTTTTCAACAGGGTATTCTGCACATCCTGCCATGCCTCCTGGTCTCATGTGGTGTTATTTCTGTGTGCAGGTTTGGGACCAGCCCATATACTGTCTCCACTCGATCATCCGGACTATATGGGAAGGACCCCCAACCGGATTATCACGTTTTTCGGATAATGGTACTTTTTCACCTACGAGTCCAAAAGTGACCATTTCCAACAATTTTTATACTACAAACAACATAATTTGAATTGCCTTGCCACATATAATTATTAGATATTCAACTAGAAACCTCAACTTACCTTGTTGGTGTTCGTCTTCTTGATTGATGCCACACATCTTGAAGTTAGGAATTGTTAACAATTTACGTAACCTATACTAACACAACACTAAAATTAACACTTAAAATTACTGTACAGTTCATTAAGCAAAGTTAGTTTTGACTGCCAGCTGCTGAAGCCTCACTGGTTGAAGGTGCTTGGCTAGCCCTGTGGCGCCTCACTTGTTGAAGGTGCTTGGCTAGCCGTGGCGCCTCACTTGTTGAAGGCGCTTGGCTTGCCTGTGACGCCTCACTGGTTGAACAACACGTAACTTGTCTTTAATTGCCAGGACAACCTTCTTCGTCTTAACACCTCCAGAACGATTGATGCTGATACCAGACATAGTCTTGGCCAAAAATGTTTAAAGTTACTATGAAAATAAAAAAGATATTTAAAAAAATATTTCACTAATGGCGCAGCACTGTGACGCCTCACTCGTTGAGGTGTATAACAGTAACTTGTCTTTAATTGTTAGGACAACTTTCTTCCTCTTAACACCTACAGAACGATTGATGCTCCTACCAGACATAGTCTTGGCCAAAAATGTTCAAAGTTACTATGAAAATAAAAAAGTTATTTAAAAAAATATTTCACTAATGGCGCAGCACTGTGTATAACACGAGGGATGGACGCACATGGGTTGACCAGTGTTGGACGGGTCCACTTGGCGTGGGGCAGCTATACCACTTTACGTAGGCTGCCAGGAGAATATTTTTTAAGGAAACTTCAGCCTGTGCACATTGCTTTTAGAAAACTTATTTATTTGTTATTACATAATTACTAGTACTTATTTCATTTGTTTTTGTTCTAAAATTAATGGTAATTCCTGTACACAGGTGGTCCCTCCCGACGCTCTCCTCCCACCCTCCCGACACCACCCACCCACCCCACCCCCTCCTACACCATGCGCCTCGAGTCACGGGCAGACGGGATTAATACCGTATGGCCCGCCTCATGTTTTCATATACGGAAAAAGCCTCGATCATCCGGGCAACTGACCGGATAGTGTAATTTCGGCAGGACATTAACCGGGCCCCAAAATTTTATCCGTCCAAACTCTCGTTAATCCGGTTCCTGTGGCTATTTTGGCCGGATATTGTGATAACTTTATCCGATTGCGATTTTGGCCGTATTAAGGCGTTTTTCGGATGTTCGAATCCCGGATAATCACGGGGTTACAGTACTATTTTCCATGTGTAAATTATTTATTATTTATATTATTTTTATTTATTATTTATTATTTATATTTATATTTATTATTATTTATATTACCTATTGCTTTTCTTTTCTGCTTATTTATTATTTATATTTATATTTATTATTATTTATATTTCCTATTGCTTTTCTGCTTTTCAACAGGGTATTCTGCACATCCTGCCATGCCTCCTGGTCTCATGTGGTGTTATTTCTGTGTGCAGGTTTGGGACCAGCCCATATACTATTTTCCATGTGTAAATTATTATGTTTCTCTCCTGCCTGCACTCAAGAGAATATAGATTTAGGCATTTCAGTTGGTCCTAATAGTTTAGATGTTTTACCGAGTGGATTCTAGCAGTAAAGGATCTCTGCACCCTCGCCAGATCAGCAATTTCTCCAGCTTGGAAAGAGGCTGTCATTGTGCAGCACCTGGACCAGCTGGAGGAAAACAAGCTGCACAATACCTTGCGCCCCTACCAGTGACAAAACTACATCCTACCCAGAGACAAACAGTTGTGCATGAAACACCCAGCTGACAAAAGTGGGTAATCATCAAGCAGCAAAAGACCCCAAGGAGGTAGACCCCAAGCGACTTGTGGAAGATAACCCCAAGCCAAAAGGGCAGTACTTACAGGGCATCTAGGGAAGGAGACCCTAGGAAAAGTGCAGCCCGAGTACTTGTGAAATTACTCCTGGCTCACATACCACCACAGGACAGGCCCACACCATAAGGCACAGCACTGGAAAAGATCCGGAGCCAAAGTCACATGAGCGCCCGGTCCTACATCAGCCACAGGGGGTGCAGGGGGGTCTGGAGCTCCCCCTTCCCCCTCCCGGGAAGGGGGAGCTGCGCAGACAGTGGCGCAGTGACGGTTGTGATGTCTTTCGCAGTGACGGTTGTCAGTCCTTTGGGACCACGAGCTAGAACCTGGGCCCCCCCCCCTCCTCACAGAGGCACAAGGAGCAATGGCCTATAGAAATCCCGGTGTGGTTGGAAGCATTCTATGTCTGCCATCGACCGGGTTAGGCACCCAGAGAGATAGGTGCCCCAAAAGAAACTGCTATTCTAGTGAAAATTACTACAGAAAGCCGAACTAGCGGACAGAACTAAAAAACAGAAATGAGCAAACGAGCATGACGCCACGCCAAGGATAAGAAACTTAGTTGATTGTCATGCCCTTCAAGATGACCTGGACAAAATAAGTACATGGAGCGCCACTTGGCAAATGGAATTCAATGTTAATAAATGCCATGTTATGGAATGTGGAATAGGAGAACATAGACCCCACACAACCTATATATTATGTGAGAAATCTTTAAAGAATTCTGATAAAGAAAGAGATCTAGGGGTGGTTCTAGATAGAAAACTATCACCTGAGGACCACATAAAGAATATTGTGCAAGGAGCCTATGCCACGCTTTCCAACTTTAAATTGCGTTTAAATACATGGATGGCGATATACTAAAGAAATTGTTCACGACTTTTGTTAGGCCAAAGCTAGAATATGCAGCGGTTGTGTGGTGCCCATATCTTAAGAAGCACATCATCAAACTGGAAAAGGTGCAAAGACATGCTACTAAGTGGCTCCAAGAACTGTAGGGCAAGAGCTACGAGGAGAGGTTAGAGGCATTAAATATGCCAAAACTAGAAGACAGAAGAAAAAGAGGTGATATGATCACTACATACAAAATAGTAACAGGAATTGATAAAATCGATAGGGAAGATTTCCTGAGACCTGGAACTTTAAGAACAAGAGGTCATAGATATAAACTAGCTAAACACAGATGCCGAAGAAATATAAGAAAATTCACTTTCGCAAACAGAGTGGTAGACAGTTGGAACAAGTTAGGGGAGAAGGTGGTGGAGGCCAAGACCGTCAGTAGTTTCAAAGCGTTATATGACAAAGAGTGCTGGGAAGACGGGACACCACGAGCGTAGCTCTCATCCTGTAACTACACTTAGGTAATTACACTTAGGTAATTACACGTCGCCACGCTGCTGTCTGCGTAGCTCCCCCTTCATCGGGAAGGGGAAGGGGGAGCCCCAGACTCCACACGCCGGCAATCCACACCCCAGTTCTGAGGCTGGATATCAAACAATTGAAAAAACCCGACCAGGGGAAGGGAAAGTTGCCCGGGGAGCCTCCGGGTCTCACCCAGAAAATGGTGTTTCATTACATTCAACGATGGTTTTCTGAGGGGAGCCCCTTCGGCTCCCCAGAGCTACCTACTAAAAGATGAAAACCAGAGGGACTTACCCAGGAGGCGGTCGCTGCTCACTCCTCAATGCGAAGTCGAGACAACTGGCTGCAACTGTTGACACAAAGCGATACAGGCCCGACGAGGCCCAGGAACGTTTACCAAGTAATGCGCAGCCAGGACCCTTTTCGATCTCCAAAACCCCGCACCCGAATGTCAACCCAAAACATGTTCCCAAAAACAGCAGCAAGGGCAGCAAACTTACGAATGTCATGGGCACAGAGACAGACCGCAGGCTGGCTAAACCGAATAACCCTGTGGAGAACCTGGGAGATCCGAACCCTGGAACAGGGAAGCAGGGAAACCGGATCAACCCAAAGCATATCCCCGGCCACGAAGTCCGTGGTGTGCAAATAACGGCAACGAGCCGCAACCAGATACAACACATGATCACCCCCGGCCTAACAAACCAAGCATCACCAACCCAATGACTCCTCCGGAAAGCATCAGTCTCATTCTTCGCCAGAAAAGGAGACAGCTGCAAATGAGCAAACCTACCACCAGGACCAAACAAGCAGAAACCCTTCGCCGGAGAAGAGCATGAAGCTCCCTGACCCGACCCCCAGAGGCCAATGCCAACAAGAAAAGAGCCTTAGAGAAACAGTCCTGAACCGAAGGAGCCACTACAAACCGAGGAGAGAGATAAGAGAGCACCCTGTCCAACGACCAGGATGGTTCAAGTGGCGCATGAGCAGGCCGGAGGTGAAACAACGCACGAGACAGATTGCGAAATGGCGCAAAAGTAACATCAATACCGAAAGTAAGACTCATAAGATGACAGTCCTGGAACAACCAAGAAAGAAAGGACAAGACAACCTTAACAGACAGCGAAGTATACCTACAAAGCAAAAGAAAAAAACAGAAGGACCGCCAAGAGACCTCATACTGCCGCCGAGATGAAGCCCACAGGTGGGACACCAGCAATGAAGCCACCTGGTCACCATAGATATGATGATAGACCCGAGTCAAAAATACAGTACACGAAGACTCGAGGAGACGATCGAACAGGCCATATGATGTATCGGACCAATCTGCTGAAAGAGGCGGAGCTGCGGGAAACCCTCTGGGTTTGATCACCGAGTAAGCAGTGTTTAAAACCAAGGCTGGGCTGGCCACCATGGAGCCAAGAGGACTACTCTTCCCCTGGTAAGTCTCCTAGCAAGTCAGGACCTGGAGAAACAGCAAAACCGGGAGAAAGAGGTACTGTACAGGAACCCCCCACCTCGACCAGTCCTGCTGAAAGGCATCGACCCAGAAGACCTCGCAGTCGAGGAAGGGTACCACATATATCGGAAGGCGCCATGACCACGCCGACGCGAAGTGGTCCACCTCCGGGCGCCCGAATGTTTGGCAGAGCCAACTGAAAGAGTAGGCGTCGACCATCCATTCCTTGGCCAGAGGAATAAACTAAGAGACTGACCGTCTGTCAGGACGTTGGACACCTTCCCAAACGTGAACTGCCAGAAAAGCCAAACCCGGCGAACTCGGTAGACAAGTCACCCGAAGCGACCAGCGCCAAGGACTGCATCGAACCCCCTCGGTTCAGACAATGAACCACCGGGGAGCAGTCCGAATGGAGTCGGATCGTTAATCCGCGGGCGACCCAAACACTCCGAAGGGAATACCACACGGCCGCGAACTCCTGCACCATGCTGTGGGCTCGACGGAAAAACGGACCCCACCCCACTGGTCAAAAAACTCCAGCCGAGAGACGACGCTTCCATGAACACATCAGGCGAGAGCTCGTGTCGGCGCCAAGGTGCTTAACCCCGAAAAACCCGAGGAGGAAGCTGGCAACACAGCAACCAACTCAAAGCCCCGAGGGTCGAACCCAGCGATCACGAGAGAGGCTGAAAAGACGTCCCCAAAGGAACCAGAACAGCCGACGAAGTCAAACCCGACCCGGCAAGTAGACCATCATCACAATATTCAAGCTCTCGCACAGACCCTCGAGCAACCGCCAGGTGACCCCGGAACCCTCAAGAAAACGGCAAAGGCAGGACCGCGGGTGAAGCAGAGAGGCTGGAGGGAGAGACAAGGAAGCACTCCGAGAGTCCCACATAAGGCGCTGCCAAGTCCGAACCCAGGAGGGGACCAGATGAAACTTCTTCCAGTTCACCAACAACCCAAACCTGGCAAACTGGGAAAGAACCAAAGTCCTGGTTCAAATAAACCAAGCAAATAAACCAGGACTTCACAGAAATAAACTGGGATGAACAGCTAGGAAATGCGAACCTGAACCAGTGCCTGGAAAAAATAAGCTCAGTAGCACTAGAAATATGTACAAACCGCATCCCCCTAAGAAAAAAGAGGAAGAGATGCAGATTGGAACGAGAACGTCGTTCCCTATATAGGCGAAGAAAACGAATCGCGGTACAACTTGAGAGTCGCACCCTATCTCAGGAACGGCGAAGAAGGTTAGGTAGCGAAATAGGAAAAATTGAACTCAAGTTACAAGAATCATACAAAACGCAGGAGAGGGAAAGAGAGCAAAAGGCCATCAGTGAAATAGAGAGAAACCCGAAATATTTTTTCTCCTATGCAAAATCAAGATCAAAAACCACATCTAGTATCGGGCCCCTGCAAAAGGAAGATGGAACTTTCACCGATGACAACAAAGAAATGAGCGAGCTACTGAGGAAGCAATACGACTCTGTCTTCAGCGAGCCATTAAACGCACTAAAGATCGATAACCCAAATGAATTTTTCATGGATATGATACCAACATCAAATCATATATCAGACGTCACCCTATCCCCACTGGATTTTGAAGAAGCCATAAACAGTATGCCTATGCACTCTGCACCAGGCCCGGATTCTTGGAACTCCATATTCATCAAGAACTGTAAAAAACCACTATCGCAGGCCCTTCACATTCTGTGGAGACAAAGCCTAGATACTGGCGTTATTCCTGATATACTAAAAACAGCAGAGATAGCACCACTTCATAAAGGAGGAAATAAGGCAGAGGCAAAAAATTACAGACCGATAGCACTAACATCGCACATCATAAAAATTTTGAGAGAGTGCTAAGAAGTAAGATCACAAAATACATGGAATCACAGCATCTCCATAACCCCGGACAACATGGTTTCAGAACAGGGCGCTCTTGCCTGTCGCAGTTGCTGGACCACTATGATATGGCATTAGATGCTATGGAAGACAAACAAAACGCTGATGTAATTTACACAGATTTCGCAAAAGCTTTTGATAAATGTGACCATGGTGTTATTGCCCATAAAATGCGCTCAAAAGGAATTACCGGAAAAGTAGGCAGATGGATCTACAATTTCCTGACCAACAGAACCCAATGTGTAATAGTCAACAAAATAAAATCCAGCCCGTCAACCGTTAAGAGCTCAGTCCCCCAGGGTACTGTGCTTGCTCCAGTACTTTTTCTCATCCTCATATCGGACATAGACAAGAGCACAACCTATAGCACTGTATCATCCTTTGCAGATGACACTAGGATCTTCATGAGAGTAGGCAACATAGAGGACACGGCGAACCTCCAGTCAGATGTAGATCAGGTCTTTCTATGGGCTACAGAAAATAATATGGTGTTTAACGAAGACAAGTTCCAGCTCATGCGCTATGGAAAAAATGAAAATATAAAAACGGAAACCACGTACAAAACTCAGGCAAATCATAACATAGAACGAAAAGGCAATGTAAAGGATCTGGGTGTACTCATGTCGGAAGACCTTACCTTTAAAGAACACAATAAAGTAGCCGTCACAACTGCAAGAAAAATGACAGGTTGGATAACAAGAACTTTTCACACTAGAGATGCTATACCGATGATGACACTTTTCAAAACGCTTGTGCTCTCTAGAGTGGAGTACTGCTGCACAATGACAGCCCCTTTCACAGCTGGAGAAATTGCTGACCTGGAGAGCGTGCAGAGGTCCTTTACTGCTAGAATCCACTCGGTAAAACATCTAAACTATTGGGACCGACTAAAGAGCCTAAATCTGTATTCCCTTGAGCGCAGGCGGGAGAGATACATAATAATTTACACGTGGAAAATATTAGAGGGGCTGGTCCCAAACCTGCACACAGAAATAACATCACATGAGACCAGAAGACATGGCAGGATGTGCAGAATACCCCCGTTGAAAAACAGAGGTGCAACTGGTACTCTGAGAGAGAACTCTATCAACATCAGGGGCCCGAGACTGTTCAACACGCTCCCGCTACACATAAGGGGCATAACGGGCAAACCCCTCACAGTGTTCAAGAGAGAACTGGATAAGCACCTCCAAAGGATACCTGATCAACCAGGCTGTGACTCATACGTCAGGCTGCGAGCAGCCGCGTCCAACAGCCTGGTTGATCAGTCCAGCAACCAGGAGGCCTGGTCGATGACCGGGCCGCGGGGACAATAAGCCCCGGAAGCACCTCAAGGTATCCTCAAGGTAAGGTATCCAAGGTATCCTGGTGAGCAGACAAGCGGACAGGCTGGGAGACCATACCAGCTAGTCGTCGAGGTAGGCCAGCACCCGAACACCTAAAAGACACAGGCGGGCCACCACAACCCGTGTTAGGCGTGTGAAAACGCGAAGTGCCAGGTTCAACCCAAACAGGAGACAATGAAAGCGGTAATTCTGAAGCCCCACAACAAAACCGAGCCAGTCCCTAAACCCCGGATGAATCGGGACGTGCCAATACGCGTCCCAGAGGTCCAGAGACACCATCCAAGCATCCAGCTCCAACAGAAGCCAGACCTGGGACAGCGTAGTCATCCGAAAGGAGGGGCATTGAAACCAGGAGTTCAGATGGGACAAGTCCAGAATGAACCGCAGGTCCGCACAGTTCCATTTTGGGACTGGGAACAGACGGGAAACCGATCTGAGAGATGTCGTCATTTCGACCACGCCCAAGCGAACCTACTCCAATATGACTTGACAGATGTTGTTGTTTTAGATTCAGCTGCTCGGAACAAAAGTTCCAAGTAGCATGGGCTATGGTGAGCCCGTTGTGGAGGTACCTGGCACAGGAGCGAAGCTGTAACTGACTTGACAGAGCACAGGAGAAGAGGCCTGCCTCGCCAGCCCCGAGCCCTCCGAATGAGGAGCCACCCACCCAATGCCACCGCTGGCCATCAGAAATGACCCAAAAAGCCCACAAATCGTGAGACCAGGCATGAGCGAACAGAGCATGGGTCCCCTAGCATGCATCGCCTGAGCTGCCTGCACCCGAACAGAGTCATCAGTGGACTGGGTGTACCGAGTCACAAACAAGCAACAAAACTCACAGGACTCTGGGTCGAAGGTGTCACCGACCCATTAAGTAGCATGATGGAGGCAGAAGTGGTGAATGTCACCCTGAGACAAGGGGACAGAGTAACCTTCAAACTTGCACAAGGAGAGAGGGGACCCAGGGGGATGTATCCATCAGACTCAAATGCCCTTGCAGGGTTTCCCAGGGACCCTAGATGGAAAACATGCTAAGGGAAGCCCAGGCAGGGTACTGTTAACCGGCGCTCAAGTCTACCAAGAAAACTGCTAAAACCTGAACCCCCGGGATGTGTCCATTCATGGGGGCCCAGCAGGGGCCCACCAAGAACAATAGGGGATCAAAACCATGGGCAGAACCTCCCCCCCCGCCTGCCAACCAGGCAGGAAAGAAAAAACAAAACAAAAAACTTGCAAGAGGACAACGTACCCAGGCGGAACAGACTTGGCCACTATGAGAGGTGAAATATTGCCGTGCGGTACCCTGTGCCCCTACCAGCACAAACTACCCCAACCCAAAGGCAAACAAGGGTGCATGAAACACCCCAGCACACTAAGGGAGGTCAATCACCGAGCAGCAAAAGACGAAGCTGAGGTAGATCCCAAGGTGACTTGTGGAAGGTGGCCCCAAGGGTAGTACTTACAGGGCACCTAAGGAAGGGGACCCTAGGCGCATGCAGCCCGAGTACTTGTGAAATTATTCCTGGCATACGCACCACCAGAGAAACAGCACCATACCACAAGGCACAGAGCTGAAGGACAGGAAAACAGGAGCCAGAGCCACATGACTATTGCCAATCACATCAGCCAAAGGACTGCGGTCTGGGGCTCCTCCTTCACCCTCCCGGGGAGTAGGGAACTGCACAGACAAGCGGCGCGGCGATGTCGTAACGTCATGCTTGTTTGCTCGTTTGGGAAGTTCTGTCCACTAGTTCGACTTTCAGTAGCAATTTCTTAACCAGAATAGGGTTTATTTTGGGGCACTTACCTTCCTGGGTGCCTGACCCGGTTGATGGCAGACATAGAATGCTTCCAAGCACACGGGGGGGTTTCTATAGGCTATTGCTCCTCGTGCCTGTCTGAGGGGGTAACGGTATGGCTCGTGGTCCCTAGTAGGCAAGAACTCCATTCACATTGACTGATGCCAAAGTTTAATATATCCATATCAGCCTGGATAGCTCCAGGGAGCTGAAGGGGCCCCCACCCCCAGAAATATATGTAATTGGTATTATTTAGCCATAATAGTATTACAGAAGATCCCTGACTGATCAAAATGACCTGGATTCTGATAATAGCAGGATTGTTATGATAATTAGCACTGTGCATTGTATGGTGAAAGAAGTAATGCTGAGGAGGTAGTGTCATCTGTGTGGCCACCTGTTATTGTCTGCACTTACCATACCAGCTTAACCCTTACACTGCTCAGGGGTCCTGGGGACATTTACATCCCTGTGCGCAAGAAAAAAAAATAAAAAAAAATTTTTTTTGTCTTCTAAACACGTTAATTTGTGTCCCCTGAGCACAGGAAAAATAAAAAAAATCGTAGGTGACATATTTTGGGCGCAATTGACCGAGGAAGTCTGACAAAAAGTGGGCGTTGACAGAGCGATCGTCAGGGCCGGTCAGCGTCACCCGCGCTGACAGATGGGAGTTGCCACAAATATATTATTGCCTAATTGTTTCAATGTCTCCGATTGATTTTTTTTATTTTTTTTTTGCAGTAATATTATTCAATAGTGTGTATTGTAATATATTTATATAATAAAAGTGGTGAATAATCGCTATACTGAAAAGTATGGTGTGCATATTTGTGATTCTATTATTATGTTTATAAAACAATAAACAAATAGTTTTGTTGCTATTACACTCTATACACAGGTTTTATATAAAGTATCTGCATGTTTTGGTCACCATAACGAACCACTAAGTTGGTATTGAGAGTCGAAAAGCAACGAAGAGTTACCGCCACACACCAGCCAGCCACTCGCTGCCACTCCCTCAACACACGCACTAAACTTTCTCCCCAACAATACCATTTGTGGTGTTATTACACTATATACAGACGTTATATATAAGTATGTATATATTTGTTCACCACAACTGTACAGCTAAGCTGATATAGTTAGTTCAGCACTAAGAGTCGTCGCTATACACAGCTGGCGGCTCCCTCACTCATTCAAGGTCACACGCACTAAACTTTCTCCCCCAACAATACTGTTTGCAGTGTTATTACCCTATATACACATATTATATATAAATATCTACATGTTTTATGCACCGTAACTGTACACCTAAGCTTGTAGTGCGCCCAAAGAGCATAGTGGCCACCCTCTAAACAGCTAGACAAATCGTGCAGACGACGTCACCTCCGTCACCCAAATGGCTCCTCCCAGCATAATCCTTTTGCTGTTATTACACTAATACACACATTATATATAAGTATCTACATTTGTGTTCACCATAGAGAACCCCTGAGCTGGTATGGTGAATGTAAACAATAACAGGTGGCCACACAGTCAGTAAACGATGCTGTCTCCCTCCGTCCCTCAGCATCACTCCTCTCACAGCGCTAATTATTACAACAATCCTGCTATTATCACAACCCTGGTTATTTATATCACAGTCACGGGTCATCTGTAATATTGTCATCGCTAAATAATAACAATTATATATTTATTTTGACATTTTTCGGCGATGCTGTGGTCACAAGCTGAAAAGCAATGCTGCTCGCTCATGCTGCGTGCGCCAGCCTTGGTTGCTCCAACAGTACTGTGCCTCTCACACCTGAAAATATTGCCCACGATTTTTTTTAAATGGCGTCTGTTTACAAGAGCCCTGAGGAAGCTAATGTGAACCCCGTGTAGCCGCGGGCCATTTGAAACGGGCGTGGCACCCTATGGCATATATATATGCCATGCGCACCGTGGGACATGTACTCAGGGCGTATATATATGTCATGCGCAGTTTAAGGGCTAAGACTGGTCGAGAGCGCAGAGCTGAGTTTCTGGCTTTACAGCGTTGCCGAAGAATTCAATTTCCTGAGTGAATTTCAACTGGTTGTCTATTATGACTGCTAGGTATTGAAAAGAGGTAACCCACTCGATTTCTTGTCCTTGTATTGCGAGTCTGATGTCTTGAGTTCTCATTTTAACGGCCATAGCTTTTGTTTTATTGCTGTTTATTTTCACTGCTGCGTTCCGCTTCCCTGCTGATAATATCTAGGCATTTTTGTGCATGGTTCCTTGCGCCTTTGCCATTGATGATGACCACAAAGTCGTCTGCATAGTTAAGAAGTTTGGCTTTTGGTAGCTTGAGCTTCATGAATTGTTCCATGAGACAGTTGAAGAGGAAGGGGCTTAGTATTCTCCCTGCGGAGTTCCATTTTCCAGCCTCTTTGAGGTCGATGTTTTCCTTGGAATTTGACTTTAGCTTCTCGGTTAAGCAGGCTTCCTTTGGCAAAGGCAAGAGCGTGTCCTTTGATTTCCTTATCCAAGCACAGTGTAGCTGGAGCACTGGCTAACTCGAAGGCTTTTTCAAGGTCTAGAAAAATAAGGATTCCAGGTTGTCATTGATTTTATCCAGGAGGGAGGTAAGGCATTCTGTGGTTCCAACACCTTTTCTGTAAGCAAAATATTTGGTGTAGTGGATTGGCTTTCCATTCAATTCGATTAAGGGCCATTCTTTCTGCAGTTTTGGCCAGACAGCTTGTTAATGAGATGGGTCTTGGATTTCCTGGGTCTTTAGGTTTTGGAATGGGAACTATAATTGCACTGTTCCAAGAGAGTGGTCGGGTTCTTGTCACCCATACTCTGTTGATGAGATTCAGAAGGCTTCTTCACCCTTTTCTCTAGCTTGGCTAGCATGTTGTAAGTGATTTTGTCCTCGCCTGGAGCTGTATTTTAGTTTTCTTTGTAGCACTTCTGAGTTCTTTCAGATTGAAAGTTGGTCTAGTTCGTCAGGTAAGGCTAAAGCATCATCTATTTTTTTCCATCTTGCTGCTTGAAGTCTTTGTTGGTGAGTCAGAGTTGCTTGAGGAAGTTGAGTGGAACTGGCTCTTGAAGCAAATAGATTTGCTAGCCTTTCTGCTTCTTGCTCTGGATGAACATGGTGCGGCGGAGCAGGAGGCGATTTTCCTTTGGCCTTGTTGATCTGCCTCCAGATGTCGCCCAAGGACGTATGCTGATTTAGCTTGGCACACCACTCGAGCCATTTTTTTCTCTGATTTTTGCTGTTTCTTCGTGCACATGATCTACAGCTCTAAGAAGTCCTAGATTAGCTTCGGTTCTATCTCTTCTGAAATTCTTTCGTGCACGATTTAGTCTGTTATGTAGCTCTTTGATCCTATCACAGTAATACCAATGGTCCTTGTGTTGTTGGGTAATTGTTTTCCTCTTGGGGATGGCGTGATTTGCTGCTCTATGTATTGCATTTACTAAATCTTTTTCCATTTCTTCGGTGTTGTCAGGAGGAGTGTAGTTTTGGTGCCAAGTTTCGAGAGCTTCCTGAAACTTCGTCCAATCTGCTTGATAAAGTCCATCCGGGCTCGGGAGCTGGAGGTCTAGGAGGTAGTGCTATATTAATAACTGTTTTTGTAGCAAAGTGGTCACTAGTCAGAACATGATCACTGACCAATGACACAACTCATAAATACTGGGGAGACAAACGTGAGATCCAGCTTTCCCCCACCAGTGTGGGTTGGTTCCGTCGAATTAAGCAGACTGATTTCTGGCACTTCATCCAAAAGGTGTTCAATATGTCTTCCGTGGCGTCGGTTCTTGCTGAATCAAGTAGTAATTCACTATGAGCGTTGAAGTCGCCAGAGATGATAGTAGGTGTAGTGACTGCTATTTCAAAGATTGTTGAGAGATCCATGTCATGTTCTCTCTGGCTCTTGTATACATTGAAGATGGACAGCGTTGAGTTCCTCATAGTGAGCTTAACTCCATAATTTCGACGTTCTCGCCACAGTTGGGCAGGTCTGTGATTGCCGTGGCATTGATATGATTTCTTACTAGAATTGAAATGCCTCTGGTGCCACCTTGTGCCATAGGGCAGTGGAATCCTTGATATCCTGGGATATTGATATTTCTGTCAGTCCTGGTGAGTGTTTCTTGAAGTAGAACAATATCAATGCTGTCCTTGAGAAGCACTGCTCTGAGTGTTTGTGCTTTGCTTGAATCCTTGAATAT
>WNGS01045333.1:0-11447 GCA_020271785.1 Procambarus virginalis
TTTTTCTGTGGCTAGGAGCTAAAATTTTTAGTGATGTCATCTGACATGCAGAGACAGCAGAGGAGCCTTCATTGGGGGAAATAAGAAACTTACCAAGTCTAATTTAGTATTGTTAGGCAAGGAATTTGGTCTAGAATTAAATGCCGCAAATAAAAGTGGATCTTGTTGAATGAAATAGTACAACATTGTATCGATGAAGGTGCTGACTTGTGCTAAGATGAAGGACTATTGGCGAGGATACTCTTTATGCCAGCCTAGCCAACAGAAAGTGCAGCTCATACAGAGAGAGAGTTAGCTCTAGAGTTAGCAAGAATAAAATTAGAGGAGCAAAGACTCAAAACCGAGGAGGCTAGAATTAGAGCGACTGCCCCTAGACCTCCACCTGCCGGGATTCAAACCCCGGCATTATAGAACATAACTTGCCTGAATTTTCAGAGTCGGATCCTGAAAGGTTTTTCAACCATTTTCAGAGATTGGCCCTGTCCATGACCTGGCCAAAGGAAGAGTGGGTGAAAATCCTACAGGAAGACTCAGGGGTAAAGCCCAAGATATTTTTATTAATATGCCTGACGACGAGTGTTTTTGAATATGATAAAGTCAGGGAACGAATTTTGAGGGCGTATGAAATTACTCCTGAAGCTCACCGCCAAGCTTATCGCAACCTTAGGCCTACACACAACCAACCGTTCACGGAATTCGCGACTGATCAAAGTAGGCTGTTTGATAATGGATTCGCTCGGCTAAAGCCGAAACATTCGAGCATCTAAAAAACCTAGTTTAAAAGAACAATTTATAGATAGTATGCCAGACATGGTAGCTCAGTATTTAAAGAGGAAGGTAGAGTTAAATTCTAAAATAGGGGATTTGGCCAAGATGGCAGAAAACTACCAGTTGGCGGGCAAAGGCCCAATAAAAATAATTTTACCCCACAGAGTAGCAAAACTATACCCACAGCCAGTCCAGACCAGCTCATTCTAAACCTTTACCTAATGCACCTTCTGTTTCAGACATAACTAACCCTGTTAAATTGTTAGCCCCACGACACTAAAGAGTGAACCGAAGGGTAATTCGTTAGTAATGTCTCTTCTCCCCGACGTTTCTGTGGTCATTGTAAAAGTTCAACCCACAATATTAGCCGTTGTTGGCAACTGTACCCGGAAAAAAGACCCAATGCTCTCGTTGTGACACAGGGCTTGAGGCCTTCTGAAGGGTTAGGGAGTAAGACTTCCAACCCACAGTGGTTGGACCTGCTTACCCCATTCTTATCGAAAGGGAGACTACTTTTGTCTGAGGGTTTCTTCCTGGGGGACGTGGTTCTTCCGAGACACCGGTGCCATCCAGACTTTAATTTTAGAGAGTGCTTTGCAAGGTGCCAATACTCTCGACACTGGAGAGGTGGTACTGGTCGAGGTGTCACTAGTGATACTCGAGCAGTACCCCTCCGTAAGGTTACCCTGGAATCTGATTTCCACAAGGGTATTTGTACAGTCGGAGTCACTTCGTACCTACCTTTCCCTAATGTTGATGTAATATTGGGTAATGATTTAGCCGGGGATAAGGTAGGGGACTCCAGACTGCCTGTTATGTTGCCTACCCCAAAGGTTTGCCTGGATTCACCCACCGCAGAGGATAATGTTGTGTACCCTGCGTGCGTGGTGACTAGGTCTATGGGACTTAAATGTAAGGGCAGCCCTGTGCTTGCCAAGGTGGTAAATCCCAAGGACACGAGGGACCTTCCGAGTGGTGAAAGCCCAGTGGCCTTGCGGACACATTCATGGCCCGACTCGATGACAGGGCCGAGGACATTGTGGAGAGCCTGCCACCGCCGCCTACCGAGAGTAGTGGGAGGTGGAGGAGAACACTGTTGAGCCTCGGCCAATGGCATCTGACCAAGGCCTGGATGCCTCCTTCAGTGAGTTACAAAAAGCTGACCCCAGTCTTGCAGATTGTCACGAGACAGCCGTCTCTAGGGAGGAATTGTAGACGCAGCAACTGGGTACTACTACAATGATCGGATTTTGATGAGAAAATGGAGACCTCAGAGTGCTCCCTTGTCAAATGAGTGGGAGGTAGTCCACCAGTTTATGTTGCCGACCTGCTATAGAGAAAGAGTTTTGTCAGCTGCCCATGATGATCCTATGGGGGGACATCAAGGCATAATATTACGTATCACAAAATCTGCAAGTATTTTTTCTGGCCCAAGCTGAAAAGCGATGTGGCAAAATTTTGTAATGCATGTATTGCCTGTCAACTTGTTGGAAACCAAACCAACTCCACCTAAAGCTCCTCTTAAGCCTATTGTCGTGCCGGAGGAACCATTTTCTCATGTGGTAATGGACTGTGTTGGTCCATTACCTAGAACTAAGTCTGGTAATATTTACCTAATTACGATGATGTGTATCACGACTCGTTACCCAGAGGCTTTTGCTGTAAGGAACATCCGAGCAAAGACTGTTGTTGCTCGTATGTTGCAATTTTTTTTCCACTTTTGGACTGCCTCGGGTTGTACAGACTGACAATGGTACTAACTTTAAGTCTGATATTTTTGAACAATTTTGTAAGGACCATGGAATAACTCATAAGGTTTCCAGCCCATACCATCCACAGAGTCAGGGGGTCATTGAAAGGTTCCATCTAACTCTGAAGCAGATGTTGAAGACATCGTGCGAGAGTTCCCATACCTTCTGGGACGAGAATTGCCGTATGTTTTGTTTGCTGCTAGGAGGGGTTGCAAAGTTCACTGGGTTGTTCTCCTTTTGAGTTAGTCTTTGGCCATAAAGTTCGTGGACCCTTGCAAATGTTACAGGAGAATCTGTTAGGGAACGTAACGTTAACCGAAGGTTCGGCTTTCTTTGCGCAACACACCAGAGACTCAAGGACTGCAAGGCTGCGGCACTAAAGTATCTTGGGAAGGCCCAAGAGAATATGAAAGAACGGAACGATGCCAGGCTAAGTTGCGGGTATTTCAGCCCGTGACCCTGTCCTGGTACTAAAGCCTCGACTGGGGAGCACTATGTCCCACAAGTACGAGGGCCCCTACATTGTGACAGAGAAGACTGGGGACCTCACGTACAAAGTGAGACACTCTGATAAGCGTAAACAGGTATGCTCGTACACGTGAATCGGCTGAAGAAGTTCCAGGGCCCCGGCCCATTGCACTAACCAATGTTTCCATTTCCAGTGAGGGAGGGGATGATTGTTCTGGGGACCCACTAATCTCATTCTCAATAATTCAGTTCTGTAATGCTGTGAGGAGGACTGTCCATTGTGCAGATGTCCCAACTGACGAGGTGCAGTCGTGCTGTGGAGAGGGACTGTCCCATTTGCAGATGTCCCAACGTGACGAGGTGCAGTCGTTGCTTGACGAATTCTCCAGTCTGTTCGGGGAGGTCCCGACCCAGACTGATGCCATTTACCATGATGTCGAGTTGACGGACTACACCCCCATTCGCCTTCAACCCTATCGGATGAGTCCGGAAAAGAAGGCCATCGTCCGTAAGGAGGTCGACTTCTTGCTCCAGCACGGCCTCATCAGGCCGAGCCAGGGCTCTTGGTGCTCGCCCTGCCTTTTGGTCCCCAAACCAGATGGCTCCTGGCGATTATGCACCGATTATCGGCAGCTCAACAAGGTGACCATAGTGGACGCCTATCCGTTGCCACGTCTCGAGGACTGTATCGACGAAATCGGGAACGCCACGTATGTATCTAAATTCGATCTATCGAGAGGGTACTATCAAATCCCTCTCACTGAACGTGCTAAACAACTAACGGCGTTTGTGACCCCCGAGGGTGTGTTTGAGTATCAAGTGTTACCATTCGGCTTGCGTAATGCCCCTGCCACGTTCCAGAGGCTAATGAACTCTTTGCTCGCTAATGTGCCAAATTGTCGGGCGTATTTAGATGATATTGTGCTCTTTGATATTAATTGGGCTGACCACATAGCTAGGTTACGCCAGTTGTTCACAGTGTTGAAACATGCAAATCTAACCTTAAATGCTAAAAAGTGTCATTTTGGCCAAGGCACAGTGACGTACCTCGGTTATGAAGTGGGCCAAGGAAAGTGTTACCTCGACAAGACAAAATTAGTGCTATTCTGGACTATCCAGTGCTCAGGTCTAAAAGGACATTCAACGATTTATCGGTATGTGTGCGTACTACCGACGCTTTTGTCAGAACTTTTCCAGTGTGGCCACTCCTCTCACAGATTTGTTGCGGAAGGCCGTTAAATTTAAGTGGTCATCGGACTGTGCAGAGGCATTTAAAAACTTGAAATTGATCTTAGCTTCCGCCCCAGTGCTTGCTAGTCCAAGGTTCGACCGTCCGTTTAAAATTCAAGTTGACGCGTCTGACTCGGGTGCTGGTGCAGTGTTGTTGCAAACTGGGGATGATAAAGTGGAACACCCAGTATATTATTACTCTGTGAAATTTGACAAGGCGCAGCGCAATTATTCGGTGATAGAAAAAGAGGCGTTGGCGCTTGTGCTAACTTGCAAAAAGTTCGAAGTGTACCTCACAGGTAATATAGTGGAAGTGTACACGGACCATAACCCATTAGTTTTCATGAATCAGATGAAGCAGAAAAATAAGCGCATCCTCAGGTGGGCATTGTACCTACAGGACTTTAATCTATCTATTATCCACCTACCGGGCCGGCTCAACGTGATAGCCGACGCTCTGTCCCGCTTGCCTGAGTAACATTCATCTGAGCCGCAGGAAGCCATACCAAATGTCATGCTTTAGTTATTTTTTTTTAGGTTCTCCTGTGACATTAAATATCCCGTGTCCAATTTATTTACTTCCTTTTGTTTTTTGTTTGTTTGTTTGGTGTATGTTTTTCTTTCAGAGAATTCCCTTGTAATTTTTTTTGACAGAGAAATTGTTGTTTGGTTGATTTTCTATTATGTCATGGATGTCCATTTTATTCTGTATACTCTTACAAAAAAATATGACTACTATTCTAGTAGTCACATTTTTTTTTCTCTGAAGGGGGGAGTGTTACGACTCTGGGTTCTTTAGATGGAAACCAGAGGTCAAAATTGAGCTTATTAACGACAATATGGCAGGGCACGCATAGAGAGCTGTAGCTGTTTGTAATCATCCCTGCCAGAAGTACGACTATTCGTGTTGCTCACAAAGCATTTAGACTCTTAAACTTGTTGTGGATTAAGTAACATTGTTATAAGTTTAACTACCCGTAGAATGAGGAAAGTAGCAATATGAGGCATAAGGGGAAGATGTTTTAATGTGTATAGCTGTATGATCAATTGGGCTCTTCCCGGCACCACACACACGCATGCTGCAGGGCTCGAGACTGAGACGGTCTTCTCTGCTGACTGCCTGTGCTGTTCGGACGTGCTCTCCTCCTTCCTCTTAATTCTTTATTTCTGTGACTTAGTTGGTTAAGTACTCCATTACTCATTTTGTATATGTCTGGCATACCTATCGTTCTATGTGTAGAGTAGTATACCTGGGGTGTAGTAAGTATATTTAAGTTTTATCGTACCTGTTATGCTAACGGGGGTCCCAGTGTAACCACGTGGTCCCCTACCCTAGGCTGACTCCAGTGTGGTATAGTAGAGCTTTACCCTAGCTTGTTTCCAGTGTAAACCTTGTATCCTGCTTATGTGGACCAAGGCTTTTAACGTAAGATTGTGTGGTAAAGTTAGTATTAAATTGTTATTGGTGTGATTGTGTATGGGGGGTGTTAAGGGGTTAATAAATAAGTAAGTTTGAGCAGAGTATCCCTTTTTTCCTGTGTGGGAGAACAATAATCTATTCCTAGACTAACCGGGTTTAGTAGCAAGCATTTATTACTGTGGATATATTATTTTGGGGGCCGGGCCTTTTGATTCTCCCATATCTTGATACCTCTATTCTACTTACCCTTACCCCTTAATAGTACCAGTTTCCCCATAGCAAACCCCACATTTTTTTTATAACACGGCGCACGAACAGGCCAGAGGTGAAACGACGCACAAGACAGCTTACTAACGGTGTAGGAGCAACACCAAGACCGAAAGCAAGCCAAAGCGGCCCCGCCAGCGCCGCACAAAAAGAGAGAGGCGACAGTATGCGGCACGACGACGGCCCCCAACCCCCACCAAAAACCAAGCTGACGGTAAGAAGAATAACCACCTAAGAAGGGACAGGAAAAGGAAGGACCGCCAAAACACCCCATACCGCCGCCAAGAGAAACACGCAGGTGGGACACCGACCACCAGCTGGAGGCGAGACCATGAGGCAGACGGAAGCAGCCCCAATAAGGCCCCTCCGAGCCCAGGAAAAGGCGGAGCCGCAAGAGGATCTCGGGCGCGACCACCGAACTTAGGTGGCACAAGGAGATGGAACATCTGCCGAACAGAAAAACTCCAAGCAAGCAAACCCGCCAGGAGTTCAGAAATGACAGGTCCGACGCGGGACATTGCCAGACCCCGAAAAAACAATTGGCAGGGCAAGCAAGGAAAACCCAAGAAGGCGGACGGGTTGCCGCCAGAACTGGACCCAAACCAAGAGGTACGAGCAACTGCAACAGACCGATACAAAGAAGCACACCACAGGACACAGTCCGAAAAAAAACCCTAGAAGCCAAGGAACACACGCAGAACACCCCTGTGGCAGAGGAGGAAAACAAGGGAACGCACAAGCAAGGAAGTGGTGGAAACCGACCACGCCCCCCCCCCAACATAGCAGTAAGTGCAGGCAAAACAGACAAAAAGAGATGCCAGGAAAAACAACTGGGGTGAGGCAGGACGAAAAAGCAGAAACAAACCCCAGGAATAAAGACACGCCACCGCGAAACACGGTACTAAAGCACACGCGCAGTAGTAGCAACAGGCACCACCGCAACATGCCACAGGTAAAGAGCAACGTGCTCCCGCAAAAGCAAAACGGAGCAGACAGACCCCAGACAGGGCCCACGGAGACACGAAAAAGGGGGGTTGATGAAGACAGGCTGTTTAACACAAGGGGCACACGCACTAGGGGACACAGGTGGAAACTGAGTGCCCAAATGGGCCACAGAGATATTAGAAAGAACTTTTTTAGTGTCAGAGTGGTTGACAAATGGAATGCATTAGGAAGCGATGTGGTGGAGGCTGACTCCAAACACAGTTTCAAGTGTAGATATGATAGAGCCCAATAGGCTCAGGAAACTGTACACCTGTTGATTGACGGTTGAGAGGCGGGTCCAAAGAGCCAGAGCTCAACCCCCGCAAGCACAACTAGGTGAGTACACGACAGAACCCAGCAGGCCCAGGAACCCGCATACCAGGCGACCGACGGCGGAGAAACCCCGCTCAAAATCGGCTGGATGGGGAACTAGGAGCTCGCGTACACCCCAAGCCTGGCCCGAGGCCAGGCTAGACCGGCCAGGAGGAGGCCCACCAGGCAGCCGCATGGAGCGGCCTGCAGGCCCACAGACTCCTCACAACCAGGATGGCCATAACTAATTCGAAAGCAAGCAAGCGTGCCCCGGAAGTCCACGGACGGACCATAAGGGGCATAACTGGCAATCCCCCAGTGTTCAGCGTTGTTATACCTATAATAGGTTAAGTAACAACTGTAATTACGAAACCATAAGATGCTTATGTTAACATGCTAAGTAGGTTAAGTAAGGTCGGTGTTTTCCATGAAGTTTTGAAAGGGAAACTATGACGCTTGTCACCCATGCACGTAACTAATAAGTCAATAATGACTTATTAAACTTGCGAGGACGGGGTGGTACAAGAGAGCATTGGAGAAGCACCTCCAAAGGATACCCGATCAAACCAGGCTGAGACTCGTACGTCAGGCAGCGAGCAGCCACGTCCAACAGCCAGGATGATCAGTCCAGGAGGCCTGGTCAACGACCGGGCGGCGGGGACGCTAAGCCCCGGAAGCACCTCAAGGAAAACCCCAAGGTAACGTACCAGCAAGAAGGCGTATGCTCGCAAGTAGGTCGTGTAACAACTGCAGACCTCAGATGGATATACAGTGTTCCCCGATGGTGCCTATAGCACCACTGCACTCCACTGGTACTATCCCGCAAGTACTACTACATAGGCGGGACCCAAACACCAGAGCGCAAAAACCTTGCAAGCACAGCCAGGAGCCCTACCAGGCGAGTACAGAACCAACACCACAACCCCCACCTCATAACACTAACAAAGGTGGAACCCCTTAATGACCCTAGCATGGGTTGGACATGCACAAGAGTGGGACAGGAAGGGGTGAAAAAGGGGGACAGACACTGGTGTGCGAACGGTCTCAGTCGTACAAAAGATACCCAAATAAAGACAGGTATATAACACCGCATCCAGCGCCCTGCCAAAAGATGCCAGACCGCAGAAAACTCACCTGGCGAACGGTGGCACGAAGTGACACGACTCAACCGAGCCCAGAAGAACCTGGGAGTACCGCCAGGTGAAGACGAAAAAGCCAGACCTGCAGGAGAGCAGGTGAGAGGCGAAGAAGGCGGCCCCCACCCATGACACAGGGAAAACCTCGGCGGCCTCCCCACAACTGGAACCCAGGACACCCCCGGAGCGAAGGGGCACATACCGCGGCAAGGGAGAAGAGCGAGAGGCGAAGCACTGGAGCAAAAAGGCGTCTAACACCAGCACCACACACCGCCCAGACCAAAACAAACTCCGCGGCGCACGACACGCAGGCCGAAAACGCGCAACCGCCCTGCGGGAAGGCGGCAACCAGGACTACCGCACTAGAAAAGGAGCCAAAAGAGAGCAGGAATCATAAAACCGGCCAAAGAAGCGAAGACAGAGCCCAAAAAAGGCACACAGCCGGGCCACAAGCAAGCCAACAAGGCAACAAGCAAGCCAACAAGGAGCCCAACAGGGCTACAAGTAGCCCAACAGGGCCACAAGTAGCCCAACAGGGCCACAAGTAGCCCAACAGGGCCACAAGTGGCCCAACCGGCCATAAAGAGCCCAACCGGCCCAAAATGAGCCCAACAGGGCTACAAGGAGCCCAACGGACTACAAAGAGCCCAAAACGGCGACAAGAACGAGGAGCCGACAGACGTTCCAATAACGCGGGAAGTAGCGAAAAACCTTCCCGTACCCTCGAGAACACGGAAGCCAAACCCAGTCCCGAAGGCACACAAAGGCGCAGGCGCACCCGAGACCAGTAGTCACGTAGAACCCCAAAACGGGGAAACATGACGAAAACACCGTCCCAACAAGGGTGGGGGGAAACATCCACCCACAGGACGGAACCAACCGACTCAAAGGCCAAGGAACCGAGCCCGGGGAGGGGCTGACGCCCAAACAGCACGTACGGCGAGTGGGGAGGAAAACCCTACTCTGCGTAACCACAAGCCCCGCCTAGAGGGGGATAAAACCCCCACGGGGACCAACGGGCCAAGGCCCCCCAAGTCAGCCCCGGGAACCCACACGACAGGCCCCGGGGCCGAGCCGTCCCCCCAAAGCCCCGGCCGTACCAGAAAACCGGGGCAGCCGTGAAAACACGAAGGAAGGGAGCCCACTGGCAGACTCTTACAACACGGCTGGAGGAACAGGCTCAAATGCCCCCGTCACTACCCCGGAAGGGGATTTCCCCGAGACTGCCCGAGTCTCAACACCAACAAACCCCGCCCTGAACCTACAGACGGTAAGGAACCGGATGCAGGCAGGAAGGGGAATCCAGGGGAAAAACCAAGAACCAAAACGGGGCAGCCCCGGGGTTCCCGGGGAGTTACCACGAGAGCGTTGCCACCACCAAGGCTCAAGTGCAACGCCTCTGCTGCCCGCACCAGCTTAGCACAACTGGGTAACCGAGCCACAACGAGCAACAAACTCGCAGGACTCCGGGTCGAAGGTGTCACCGACCCCACAGGCAGCAGACGGAGGCAAAACAGAGTCACCCAGAGACAAGGGGTGAGCAACCCTCAAACTCGCTGGAAGCGAGGGGGGGGCTCTGGGGTCACATCCATCGGACCCACGCGCCCCCAGGGGTTTCCCAGGGTCCCGAGCGTTTACTATAAGAGGACTCGCGCTCAGGTAATCCCAGGCAGGGTACTGCTAACCGGCACCCAAAACTACCAAACAACTTTCTAAGAACTGAACCCCCGGATGTGTACACTCACGGGGACCTAGCAGGGGGTGCCACCAGAAATACTCAGAACACAAGGGACCCAAGGGGCAAGAACGAAGGCAGACCCCCCCACCAGGTAGATAAACAAAAAGAAAAAGAAAACCCCGCAAGAGGACAGCATACCCAAGCGGAACAGAGCCGGCCGCTATGATTGGGAAAAGACAAGCTGCACAGTACCCTGCGCCCCACCAGTGCAAAACTGCCCCTTACCCTAAGGCGATCAAGGGAGACAGAACACCCGAGCACACAAAGAGCGGCCGAAAACCAAGCAGTAAACGGCCTAGCAGGGGCAGACCCCAAGGAACTTGTGGAAGGTGGCCCCAAGTCCCAAGGGCAGTACTTACAGGGCACCTAGGGAAGGGAACCCTAGGCGCATGCAGCCCGAGTACTGGAGAATCACTCCCGGCTCACGCACCACCTAGAAAAACAGACACCACACTCTAGGTACAGTGCTGAAACAACCACTGGAGCCGGAGCACATAACCGGTGCCTATAGCATCAGCCGAAGAACTGATGGGTGGATAGCCGGCGTGTGAGGTCTGGGGCTCCCCCTTCCCCCTCCCGGGGAGGGGGGAGCTGCGCAGACAGCGGCGCGGTGACGTGTGACGTCATACTAGTTTGCTTGTTTTCTGTTGGGGAGTTCTATCCACTAGTTCGACTTTTGGTAGCAATTTTAACCAGAATAGGGGTTTGTTTTGGGGCGCTTACCTTTCTGGGTGCCTGTCCCGGTCGATGGCAGACATAGAATGCTTCCAATCACACGGGGGCTTCTATAGGCCATTGCTCCCCTTGCCTCTCTGAGGGGGCCCGGTTCTGGCCGTGGTCCCCGGTAGGCCTAAGAACTCCATACACATGACTGATGCCAAAGTCTGACATTAGCATATCAGCCTGGGATAGCTCCGGGGAGCCGACGGGGCTCCCCCAGAAAGTAAAATGGTTAGAATCATGATACAGATGAAGAAAGAACTCATAGCTAAATATGAGAGTGGTACCTGAGTGTCAGCTCTTGTTACAGAGTTTGGTATGCCTAAATCTAGTTCTTTATTAAAAGAAATGTGTGCAAAATGAGGGAAAGTGCAAACCTTTTCTTGAAATTATCACCTTGACAAACTGTGTTACAAATCTGTTGAATGACAGTGCTATGTCTCACTTTAAAAACATTTTAATGCACAGGCAAAAACAATCATCCTTGGACAAGTTACTTGTAAGGAAAGCATTCAGTGAGTGTAATGAGGGAAACAGAAAAAGACAGAAAAGAGAAAGAACATCAGAAGAACAACTTCCAGAAGTTTTAATGTTCGGGAACTCCCCTGCCAAGGAACATCTCTCTTCCTCTGCCTCACTAGTTTCCACATATA
>WNGS01045335.1:47827-67806 GCA_020271785.1 Procambarus virginalis
GATAGTCACTCGTAGGTAAGTTACTAATTGGTAAGTACTGTCATTGAGCTCACCGTGGATGTGAATCGATGTGTATGACGTCACTGAGTGTAAACTTTAGTGACGCACGAAGGTGTCAATCACTTTAGTGACGTCACGAGTGTAAACATTGTCATCCGTCACCTGCCAGGCTGATGGCCGTAGTGGCCAGGTTGGGGCCAGGTTGGTGGCCAGGCTGGTGGCCAGGTTAGCTGGTTGGCCAGGCTGGTTTGGCCAGGCTGGGTGGCCGGTTGGCCGGTTGGTGGCCAGGCTGGTGGCCAGGTTGGTGGCCAGGTTGGTGGCCAGGTTGGTGGCCAGGTTGGTGACAGTGGTGGCGCGTTGATGTGCTGGTGGCAGTTGTGGCCAGTGAGTGGCCAGGTTGGTGGTGGCCAGGCTGGTGGCCAGGTTGTTCAGGTGGGCAGGTTCAGCGGTGGCAGGCTGGTGGCCAGGCGGTGGCCAGGCGGTGGCCAGGCTGGTGGCCAGGACTGGTAGCCAGGTGTGGCCAGGGAGTGCCGGGCTGGTGGCAGGTTGTGGCCAGGCTGGTGCCAGGCTGTGGCCTGTGGCCTGGCTGTTCCAGGTTGGTGGCAGGCTGGTGGACAGGTTAGGTGGCCAGGTTGGTGGACAGGCTGGTTGGCCAGGTGAGTGGCCAGGCTGGGCGCCAGGCTGGTAGGCCAGGTGGAGGTTGCCAGGAGTGGTGGTCAGGCTGGTGGCAGGCTGGTGGCCAGGCTGGTGGCCAGGCTGGTGCTTGGCCAGGTGGTGGCCAGGCTGGTGGCCAGGCTGGTGGCCAGGCTTGGTGCCAGGCGGTGGCCAGGTTGGTGGCCAGGCTGTGGCCATGCTGGTGCGCAAGGGCTGGTGGCCAGGCTGGTGCGGCTGGTGCCAGTGGTGTGCCCAGGTGGTGGCCAGCTTTGCTGGTGGCATTTTAGGCTGGTGGCAGGGTTGCGGCTGGTGGCCAGTGTGCTGTCGATAGTTGGAGCCATGGTGGAATCAGGAGTCCAGAGACCGGGTTCGGCACTATACACGGCTCAGTGTTGCACATAGCAGTGTCCAGCCTGGTGTTCAAGAGAACACTTGTTGTGTTCTCCGTGTTCAACTGTTATTGACCAATATCAGCTGTATGTGTTGTTCACGAGTTACTCCTGTGATGTGTAGTGATGGTATTTGTAGGTCATTAACTCTACCTTCGAGATCTTAACCGCTTGAGTCTTTATGTGGCCAAGCCTTATCTGTGCCAACCAAACTGTTTGTGCTTGCAGCTCACATTTAAAAGGGTACTACTGCCCAATCATAAGGAATCGTCTGGAGAAACGCGTCAAGATCTCCCTTACGATTTATTTTTAGCAGTAAGACATCTTATGATATTCTTACCTTACGATTTATTTTTAGCAGAAAGACATCTTATGATTTGCTTCAAGTTTTTTTCCCTCAGGGTCCCGTGTTAGCCACATTTAGACTATTGTGGTCAGTTTAGGTCCCCGTCTGTAGGTGAGAATAAGCCACTATCATTACAGGTAACTGTAGGCAATTATAACCAGAAAGCACTAAGCCAACGACTGTATCAAACTTGGAAAGGATAGCATTTAGGAAGGGTCACGTGAGAAGGAATGGTGCCTCAAGTGTGGGCACCTAGGTTGGGGGGCTGGGCCGGGCTTGGGGGGGCCGGCTTGGGGGGCTGCCGGGCTTGGGGGGCCGGGCTGGGGGCCGGGCTTGGGGCCGGGCTTGGGGCCAGGCTTGGGTGGGCCGGGCTTGGGGAGGCCGGGCTTGGGGGGTCGGGCCCTGTTGGGGGGCCGAATGGGCTTGGGGGGGCGGGCTTGGGGGGTACGGTGCTTGGGGGGCCGGGTTAGGGGGCCGGGCTTCGGGAGTAGAAGAACTCCCAGAACCCCCATCAAGCAGGCAGTCCGTCCGCCAAAAATGAGGAGGTCAAATGTAACAGCACAAGTGCAATTATGTACTATGAATAGCAGTCAGAAATTGTACTTGTTTTCACTCATATTAAACCGTTCTGTCAAATATATTGGTAATATTTGGAGTTTACCTGAAAAGCTGAATAGATAAAAATCACAACTTAACCTAATCTTCTTAGTGTCTGAAGATAAGCATTTATTGCTTCATAATTACAATTAGTACTTAACCTTTGCTTTATTTGATATTACAGTTTTATAAAGCTATAATACAAAACTAAAATATATCAATAAATTGTTAAGTTTAAAGGCCTCCTCGTTGCTTGACTAGCTCCAACCAGGGCTGTTTGGACGCGGCTGCCTCGCAGCCTGACGTATGGATCACAAGTGTAGTACGTCCCAGTGGACGGTCGGGGATTGACCTCAGACCTGCAAGAGCGAGACCGTCCAGTCCAAGTGAACTGGACGGCCCAGGAATTAATTCTTGGAAGTTAATACACAAAGAGAAAAAACTTAAGAAGAGGTTACAAACACTGGATTAAAAGTGGATACGGGGTAGATTTAGGAAAAGCCTGGGTAAATACTGGCTTGGCAATCTGGCTGCCGATTTATGGCACACGTGCCCGGGTATCATAATAGTTCCATGGATCGATGGATTTTTCAGCCTAGGTTAGACATATATATATATATATATATATATATCTATATATATATAGTTAATATATATATATATATATATATCTATATATTAAATATTAACAGGTCCTCCTGTTAAAAAGGCAATCTGATTCGCCTACCCCAGAAACGTGGCAACCCACACAATCCCACCTAGCCTATCGAGCCCCATATATATTGTCAACGTCACTATTACGATAGTTTTTAGTTAATTGTCGCAGTAAATATGATCGCAGTTTTGGTAACGGGCGTTTGGCCTGATTGTATTGAAAAAAGTGGACGTAATTAGGGCAGTGAGGGACGGGCTCACGTGATGAGGAGCCGAGGAGTACGAGTATTTCCTGGTTTACCGAGGTTACCGCCAATGCAGAGAGAACTGGCAAGGTCCTGGACCCCCCCCGAGTGCGGTATCTGCCTGTATAAGAAGTCGCTAGGGATCCAGGCAGGATAGTGCTCGTGTGTATAGCTAATCTCCCCCTCCCCCCTCCACTCTAGGGGTGGTGGACACATCAGGAGGTACACCTGGCCTTCAGTGCCAGTGGTGTAATACACTGACCAGTAGACCTAGGTCCGCACCTTTCCATGCCTTTCAGTAGCCTGCCTGGTGGCATGCCCCTAAGAGTCCCGGTGCCCCTCTAATGAACACACTCTACAGTTTGCGAGGGCCTCGGGCCCCCACCAATATGGACCTTTTATTACTATCAGTAAGCCACCTCATGATGTACTCCCTAGAGTACTGGCACTCGGGTGCTGCAGAGTACCAGTACTCCAGAGGTAAGTACCAGTCCCTTATATGACTATGCAAGCTCTGTCTGGTGTTTACAAGGTGGCGTCGCTGACGTACAGTAAGCTTGAGTGTGTGTGTGTTCCCTCGCACTCGGCCCGAGTGCCTCAAGCTCTGCCCCTATATTATGACGTGGCCATCTATAGTTGTCTCCTATTAGTTACTCATTCTTGTTATGTTTCGTTGTGATTAAATTGAGTCGTGTTTATTTACTCGGCTGAGCTTTGTGTGTGTTGGCTGAGGACCGTGATCTCATTTAAGACGGTGTTTTCTCTGGCTGCAGCTCCTTGCGCCTATGTGTTCGTGGCCTGGTGCGGTCGTCGGCTGGTCGTTACACTCTGAGCCGTCCGAAGTGGGATTATTTAGGTCCAGTGTACAACCGTTAGGTCTATTACAGGCTTTAGCTGCAGGTTTCTCCTCCTCCTCCACGTGTGTGTTGTGTGGTGGACTGAGAGATGTCCGAATTGGTGACGGCTGTCACAGGTCAACCTCAGCCACGCCAGATCCTGACATGCACCCACGCTAAGTGCCGGCAAAATCGCGAGATGCACTGGGAAAGAATACAAAAACTTTAGGATCAAGGCGCTCGCAGTCGAAACTACTCAGTGCTTAAACTGTAACTAGATTCCGCTCGAAAAGCCAGTGACAAGAAACGTACTCAATTTCCAACGAAACATAACAATAAGAGTAACTATGGAGCCCACTATAATGATTAACATAATGGGAGGCGCAAGAAGAAGTCATCTTATAATTGATAGGGAGAGGAAGATGTTACGGGGTTCGTCAGTGAAACGTTATTCACGAGCTTGAGTCAATCGGGCAGATTGCAGAGTTACACACACACACTCAGCTTACTGTACGGCAGCGACCTTGTAAACACCAGACAGAGCTTGCATAGTCATATAAGGGACCTGGACTCTCTGGAGTACTGGTAATCTGCAGCCCCGAGTGCCAGTACTCTAGGAGTACAAATCATTGAGGTGTACTAGTAATAACGGTCATAGTGGGAGCCGAGGCCTCGCCAACTGCCTAAGAGGGTTGAATTAGGTGCAGGCACATGACTCTCTTCGAGACCACCACAGTCAGGTTTATGAAGGACCTGTTTACCACAGTCCTACGGCACAATCAGCTGTAGTACTATCATTTGGATATCAACAACGAGTCACCTGACTCAGTCGAGGTGTATACGTCCCTAGATTGTGTATATAAAGCCTAAGAGCGGAAGGAGCGTGGAGCTAGTTTAAACCACTAGCACTATTCCTGCTGTTCCCTAGGCACATACTTTATTCACTTAGAAGTGTTTACGCGACAACCGGGCGGTTGGGGGGGGTTACATGGAGACCTGCATGTTCTCTCTCATGTCGGATTAAACTCGGTAAACCCGGAAATACTCGGTACTCCTCTCTCCTCACACGTGAGCCCGTCCTCACGCCTAATACGACCACTTTTGTCATACAATTGGCCAATTCGTTAAAAATGCGACATATTACTAAAACCTAAAACATCGTTAATAGTGACGTTGACAATATATATGGGGCTCGATAGGTTAGGCCTGGCCCGTTAGTGCTGGGATTGCCCTCCCCACGCCGGTTCACTGCGCTCGGCGACCCCCAGGGGCTTGGCTACACACCCGTAGGCGCCAAAAACAAACGAAAAAAACACCAAAATATAACGAATAAACACACGAAATAATAAAAATTATAGAGTAATAAAAAAATAAAACGGCAAAACATTTTTTTCAGTTTTTTTTTTTGATTTGTTTTTTCTTTTTAACAGGAGGACCTTTTGACTGTGGGTTTGGTCTTTTCTACATATACTATATTATATATATAAATATATATAATAATGCCCTTAGAGAATAGATTTGACAAACCGATGTGCCAAAGCAGTATTTACCCAGGTCTTTTCTAAAGTTAACCGTGATCCACGTTTAATACCATGTTTTGTACTTTCTTAATTTTTCTCATTTGTGTATTTAATTCCAGAATTAATTCCTGGGCCGTCCAGTTCACTTGGACTGGACGGTCTCGCTTCTTAACGGTCGAGTTCCAATACCCCCCAAACCCCCGACCCCCGTCCACTTGATATACCTGTATTTGCTTACTACATCTGTGATCCAATTGCCTCCATACGTCAGGATGCGAGCAGCTCGCGTCCAACAGCCTGGTTGGTACTAGTCCAGCAACGAGGGGCCTTTAAACTTAATGCAATTTATTTTGATATATTTTTAGTTTTGTTTATTGGCTTTATAAAACTTGTCTATAAACAAATATGTATAGCATAGAGGAGTTACGTACTAATTGAGTTAAGAAGCAATAAAAATTTATCTTCAGACACTAAGACGGTTAGGTTAGGTGTGATTTTCTATTCAGCTTTTTAAGTAAACTCAAATAATCACAATGTATTTGACGAAGGTTTATACTGAGTGAAATAATAAGTACAATATTCCTGAATTGCTATTCATATAGTACTATAATTGCTACTTGGTGCTGGCTGTTTACATGAAAAACCTCTCATTTGGGCGGACGGTACTGCTGTTTGGCTGCTTTATGGGGTTCTGGAGTATTTCTACTCTCCGAAGCGCTCTTGGCCCTAAACCCGCTGGTCCACCCACAGAGCCCGACCCACGCTGTATGAGCGCCGATCTCCCGTCCCAAAGGCCGGCCGCAAGACGCCAAGCGCGCGACTCCCTCCACAAGCCTCTTGTGGCTCCCAAGCCGGCCCACCCTAAGAGCCCGGCGCCTCCGAACCCTGGGGCCCCACAACCCCAACCAAAACCCCCACAAACAACACAACAGAAGAAGACAACAACAACAAAACCGCCCCCCCCAAACCCCCCAAAGCCCGCACCACAAAAAGCCGGCCCCCCAAATCACGTACACAAAGCCATGGCACCAGAAGCCGCGGCAATGGGGCACAAAATTTGGGGCACCATTCCTTCTCACCGTGCCTTCCTAAATGCTTATCCTTTCCAAGTTTGATACAGTCGTTGGCTTAGTGCTTTCTGCTTGATAATTACCTTATACGTACCTGTAAATTGAGTGGGATTTTTCTCACACTACGTACGGGGGACCTAAACTGACCACAATAGTCTAAATGGGTTAATAACGGCCAGAGAAAAAAAACTGACGCAAATCAGGAAGATGTCTTTTGCTAAAAATAACAATTAAAATCGTTACTTTTGTTGTGATTTGTTTGAATGTAAAGGGAATATCATAAGATGTCTTTTACTGCCTATAAAAAAAAATATAAATCGTAAAGGGAATATCTTGAAGCGTTCTCCAGACGAATTCATTGATGAAATGTGGTGGATAGTAGACCATTGAGTAAACTGTGAGATGCAAGCACAAACAGTTTGGTTGGCACAGATAAGGCTTGGCCACATAAAGACTCAAGCGGTTAAGATCTCGAAGGTAGAGTTAATGACCTACAAATACCCTCACTACCACCATCACAGTGATTAAATCCCTAACGTCCCCCTCCACGTGAACAACACCCCATACAGCTGATATTGGTCAATAACAGTTGAACACGGAGAACACAACAAGTGGTCTCTGAACACACAGGTGAAAGCTATGTGACAACACGAAGGCACGGTAATGTCGTGTATATAGTTGCCGAAACCGGGTCTCTGCACTCTGCATCCAAAACCTTGCGCTCAAACCTATCCGACCAGAACACTGGCACCAGCCTGTCCACAAGCCTCGCGCCAACAGCCCCTCTGAGCAACGAAACTGGCAAACCAGCACCTGGCCACCAGCATGGAAAAGCCTGCAGAAACCAGACTGGAACATAGCTGTACACACACCAAACTGGCCACAAGCCTGTCACCAACACCCTGGCCACCACGCATGTAAACCAGCATGGCCACCACCTGGCCGCAAACCTGGCCCCAAGACCTGAGACACAGCCTGGCCACCAGAATGGCAACCAAGCCCTGAATGTGCACCAACCTGGCCACCAGCCTGGCCACAGAATGGCCACCAGACTGGCACCAGCCTGGCCACTACACTGGCAACCAGCACTGTCCACCAAACTGGCACTAAAACCTGGCCACCGCCGGCCACCCCAACATGGCCACAGCCAGGCCAACAAGCCTGGGCCACCAGCCTGGCCACCCAGCCGCCAACTGCAACCTTTGGAGCACCAGGCTGCGGCGTGGCCACTTGGAACCGGGCACCTTGCATGTCAACCAAACCTGGCCACAGCCCTGGCCACAGCCCTGGCCACAGCCCTGGCCACAGCCCTGGCCACAGCCCTGGCCACAACATAGGCACCAGCACTGTCCACCACCTGGCCACCCAGCACGTGGCCACCAACCTGGCCTACCAGCCTGCCACCAACCCTGGCCACCCGCATGGCCACCAACCTGGACACCAGCACTGGCCCCCAATGTAAACCAACCTGGCCACCAACCTGGCACCAGCCTGGCAACAACTGGCCACCAGCTGGCACCAACTGGCCACCAACATGGCCAACCAGCTGCAACCAACATGGCCACCAGCTGCCACCATGGCCTGGGCCACCAACCTGCCACCAGCCGGCCACCAACTGGCCCACCAACTAGACCACCAACCTGGCCAGCAAGACTGGCATGGTGGACGGTTTGACAATGTTACATCGTGCCACGTCACTAAGTTTCACTCGTGACGTCACTAAAGTTTACCCAACCTCAGTAGACGTCACCACCTCCACTCCGATTTCATTCAACATCCATCGGTGAGCTCAAAACTACAGGTACTTCCAATAGTACTACATACCGACTGACTACTTACACTTCGCGCATAATGATAAGGGGAAAGATTGAGGTTCTAGCGGTGAACTATTATGCCACCAGAACAGCCGATGAGTTAGAGACCGGTACAGAGGAGCATGATGGGTTTGTTCGTTGCACAGTTCACTACCAGGTCTTATACGCACTTCACATTTTTTGGTTCTTGTGGTCTTGAGGGCAGTTGGAGGGGGATGCTAGGGTATGAGGTATGGGGGGGGATGTGTTATTGCCCTTCTCACCGCGAGGACGGTGACAATTAGGAATTAGTGGGTTAGCTATTGAATTTGAAAAATGGGGGCAAATATGTTGTTAAAACTGCCAAAATCAAAATAAAATTAAAAATAAAACAACAACACACCACAACACACACAACACACAATACACAAACCACACACACTGGGGGGGCAGGTAGAATGGGGGATAGTCGAGAAGGATTAGTACAATTCTGTGGCCGGGTTCGATTCCGAAACCGGCAGAAGAAAGACAGAAACAAATGGGCAATAGGGCGTTACAGGAATGACTCCTGTTGAACTAGAAGTAAAGTAGTAGGTCAACTGGAGGCGTTAGTCACGATGTGTCACGGGTTGCTTCTGGGGTGGGGGGGGGGAGGGGATGGAAAAAAAAGGAGGGTGAGGGCGGGAAGGATAAAAAGAGTTGCGAGGTAAAGGGGGAAGAGACGAGGGACGACAAAAAAGAGCAAACTCACCCCGGAAAAATAATGAAAGAAAACGAAGTACGCTACTTGATATACACACACACCCAAACCAACACAACAACACAAAAAAACATACATCACACAAATCACCACACAAACCACAAAGGCAGGCAGAACACAAATGTAGACGGCGGAACAAGTTAAGTGAGAAGTTGGTGAAGGCCAAAACCGTCAACAGTTTCAAAGCATTATGACCCATCATCGCGTTGCTGGGGAAGACGGGCACCCACTGGTTCGCTCTTATCCTGTAAACACTAGCTCAATTACCACCCACACACCAAACCACAAGTAATGATAAAATCGGGAACTATGTCGACGTACGACCAAAATAGGACAAGAAAACTGTAGTAGGTAATTGGCGCCATAATAGTTGTTCCCTTGCTCCACAAAAGTGATGCCATACCCTCCTCCACCACCAGACTGTACCCTCCTCCACACCAGACTGTACCCTCCTCCACCACCAGACTGTACCCTCCTCCACCACCAGACTGTACCCTCCTCCACCACCAGACTGTACCCTCCTCCACCACCAGACTGTACCTCCTCCACCACCAGACTGTACCCTCCTCACACACCAGACTGTACCCTCCTCCACCACCAGACTGTACCCTCCTCCACCACCAGACTGTACCCTCCTCCACCACCAGACTGTACCCTCCTCCACCACCAGACTGTACCCTCCTCCACCACCAGACTGTACCTCCTCCACCACCAGACTGTACCCCCTCCACACCAGACTGTACCCTCCTCCACCACCAGACTGTACCCTCTCCACCACCAGACTGTACCCTCCTCCACCACCAGACTGTACCCTCCTCCACACCAGACTGTACCCTCTCCACCACCAGACTGTACCCTCCTCCACCACCAGACTGTACCCTCCTCCACCACCAGACTGTACCCTCCTCCACCACCAGACTGTACCCTCCTCCACCACCAGACTGTACCCTCCTCCACCACCAGACTGTACCTCCTCCACCACCAGACTGTACCCTCCTCCACCACCAGACTGTACCCTCCTCCACCACCAGACTGTACCCTCCTCCACCACCAGACTGTACCCTCCTCCACCACCAGACTGTACCCTCCTCCACCACCAGACTGTACCCTCCTCCACCACCAGACTGTACCCTCCTCACCACCAGACTGTACCCTCCTCACCACCAGACTGTACCCTCCTCCACCACCAGACTGTACCCTCCTCCACCACCAGACTGTACCCTCCTCCACCACCAGACTGTACCCTCCTCCACCACCAGACTGTACCCTCCTCCACCACCAGACTGTACCCTCCTCCACCACCAGACTGTACCCTCCTCCACCACCAGACTGTACCCTCCTCCACCACCAGACTGTACCCTCCTCCACCACCAGACTGTACCCTCCTCCAACACCAGACTGTACCCTCCTCCACCACCAGACTGTACCCTCCTCCACCACCAGACTGTACCCTCCTCCACCACCAGACTGTACCCTCCTCCACCACCAGACTGTACCCTCCTCCACCACCAGACTGTACCCTCCTCCACCACCAGACTGTACCCTCCTCCACCACCAGACTGTACCCTCCTCCACCACCAGACTGTACCCTCCTCCACCACCAGACTGTACCCTCCTCCACCACCAGACTGTACCCTCCTCCACCACCAGACTGTACCCTCCTCCACCACCAGACTGTACCCTCCACACACCAGACAAACCTCCTCCACCCAAGACTGTACCCTCCTCCACCACCAGACTGTACCCTCCTCCACCACAGACTGTACCCTCCTCCACCACCAGACTGTACCCTCCTCCACCACCAGACTGTACCCTCCTCCACCACCAGACTGTACCCTCCTCCACCACCAGACTGTACCCTCCTCCACCACCAGACTGTACCCTCCTCCACACCAGACTGTACCTCCCACCACCAGACTGTACCCTCCTCACCACCAGACTGTACCCTCCTCCACCACCAGACTGTACCCTCCTCCACCACCAGACTGTACCCTCCTCCACCACCAGACTGTACCCCTCCTCCACCACCAGACTGTACCCTCCTCTCCACCACCAGACTGTACCCCTCCTCCACCACCAGACTGTACCCTCCTCCACCACCAGACTGTACCCTCCTCCACCACCAGACTGTACCCTCCTCCACCACCAGACTGTACCCCTCCACCACCAGACTGTACCCTCCTCCACCACCAGACTGTACCCTCCTCCACCACCAGACTGTACCCTCCTCCACCACCAGACTGTACCCTCCTCCACCACCAGACTGTACCCTCCTCCACCACCAGACTGTACCCTCCTCCACCACCAGACTGTACCCTCCTCCACCACCAGACTGTACCCTCCTCCACCACCAGACTGTACCCTCCTCCACACCAGACTGTACCCTCCTCCACCACCAGACTGTACCCTCCTCCACCACCAGACTGTACCCTGGTCGTCCACTACCACTACAAAGTCGTGTTGTTGTCGGTTGGTCGTCTTTAAGTGTAGACTAGTGGGGGGGGGGGGCTGACCCCCTCCAGGTACCCCCCTCCCCCCCCCCCCCACACTCCCAACACGTTGTAAATGTCGCAGTGGTTTGTTTGTCTTTGTCGCCCCCTCCCCCCCCCCTCACTTTTGGACGGTCGGGGATCGAACGCTGACCTGCAGAAGCGAGACCGTCGCTCTACCGTTCAGCCGAAGTGGCTTGGATGTCATCCCGTGAGCTGGAAGCATTCTCTATTGCAAAGACCTCCTCGTATCCACACACACACACACACCACACACACACACACACACACACACAACACACACACAACACACACACACACACACACACACACACACACACACACACATGACACAAGGACCTGACAAGCGTATGACATTGGCATCAAAGCAACTCGTACTCTCTGGAGAAGGCATGACACGAAACATGCGAAAATTCTCATACTAGATGAGGAGAAGATTCAACCCAAACTGGTTCAAACCTTCCTTATTCTCTTGGTAACAGAGAATAAGGAAGCGTGTGTGTGTGTGTGTGTATGTGTACTCACCTAATTGTACTCACCTAATTGTGCTTGCGGGGGTTGAGCTTTGGCTCTTTGGTCCCGCCTCTCAACTGTCAATCAACTGGTGTACAGGTTCCTGAGCCTACTGGGCTCTATCATATCTACACTTGAAGCTGTGTATGGAGTCAGCCTCCACCACATCACTGCCTAATGCATTCCATTCGTTAACTACTCTGACACTGAAAAAGTTCCTTCTGACGTCTCTATGGCTCATGTGGGTACTCAGTTTCCACCTGTGTCCCCTTGTTCGCGTCCCACCAGTGTTGAATAGTTTATCCTTGTTTACCCGGTCGATTCCTCTGAGGATTTTGTAGGTTGTGATCATGTCTCCCCTTACTCTTCTGTCTTCCAGCCTGCCTGCCTGTGTGTGTGTGTGTGTGTGTGTGTGTGTGTGTGTGTGTGTGTGTGTGTGTGTGTGTGTGTGTGTGTGTGTGTGTGTGTGTGTGTGTGTGTGTATGCCTTACACCGCAACAAAATACTTTCGGTAATGATTCAAAAAGCAAGCGGAGCCCAAGAGAGGAAGGTGTTTCCCAGCCGACCAGTCACCCAGTCTGCCTGCCTGCTAGCCGACCAGTCACCCAGTCTGCCTGCCTGCTAGCCGACCAGAACCCAGTCTGCCTGCCTGCTAGCCGACCAGTCACCCAGTCTGCCTGCTTGCTAGCCGACCAGTCACCCAGTCTGCCTGCCAGCCGACCAGTCACCCAGTCTGCCTGCCTGCTAGCCGACCAGTCACCCAGTCTGCCTGCCAGCCGACCAGTCACCCAGTCTGCCTGCCTGCTAGCCGACCAGTCACCCAGTCTGCCTGCCTGCTAGCCGACCAGTCACCCAGTCTGCCTGCTAGCCGACCAGACACCCAGTCTGCCTGCTAGCCGACCAGACACCCAGTCTGCCTGCTAGCCGACCAGACACCCAGTCTGCCTGCCTGCCAGCCGACCAGTCACCAGTCTGCCTGCTAGCCGACCAGACACCCAGTCTGCCTGCCTGCTAGCCGACCAGTCACCCAGTCTGCCTGCTAGCCGACCAGACACCCAGTCTGCCTGCGTGCTAGCCGACCAGTCACCCAGTCTGCCTGCCTGCTAGCCGACCAGTCACCCAGTCTGCCTGCCTGCCAGCCGACCAGACACCCAGTCTGCCTGCCTGCTAGCCGACCAGTCACCCAGTCTGCCTGCTAGCCGACCAGTCACCCAGTCTGCCTGCTAGCCGACCAGTCACCCAGTCTGCCTGCCTGCCAGCCGACCAGACACCCAGTCTGCCTGCCTGCTAGCCGACCAGTCACCCAGTCTGCCTGCTAGCCGACCAGTCACCCAGTCTACCTGCTAGCCGACCAGTCACCCAGTCTGCCTGCCTGCTAGCCGACCAGTCACCCAGTCTGCCTGCCTGCCAGCCGACCAGTCACCCAGTCTGCCTGCCGGCCACCACCCAGCAGGCTGCTAGGGACCCCCAGCCACCACCCAGCAGTCTGCTAGGGACCCCCAGCCACCACCCATCAGTCTGCTAGGGACCCCCAGCCACCACCCATCAGTCTGCTAGGGACCCCCGGCCACCACCCAGCAGTCTGCTAGGGACCCCCGGCCACCACCCAGCAGTCTGCTAGGGACCCCCAGCCACCACCCAGCAGTCTACTAGGGACCCCCGGCCACCACCCAGCAGTCTGCTAGGGACCCCCGGCCACCACCCAGCAGTCTACTAGGGACCCCCGGCCACCACCCAGCAGTCTGCTAGGGACCCCCAGCCACCACCCAGCAGTCTGCTAGGGACCCCCGGCCACCACCCAGCAGTCTACTAGGGACCCCCGGCCACCACCCAGCAGTCTGCTAGGGACCCCCAGCTACCACCTAGCAGTCTGCTAGGGACCCCCGGCCACCACCCAGCAGTCTGCTAGGGACTTCCGGCCACCACCCAGCAGTCTGCTAGGGACCCCCGGCCACCACCCAGCAGTCTACTAGGGACCCCGGCCACCACCCAGCAGTCTGCTAGGGACACCCGGCCACCACCCAGCAGTCTGCTAGGGACCCCCGGCCACCACCCAGCAGGCTGCTAGGGACCCCCAGCCACCACCCAGCAGTCTGCTAGGGACACCCGGCCACCACCCAGCAGTCTGCTAGGGACCCCCGGCCACCACCCAGCAGTCTGCAAGGGACCCCCGGCCACCACCCAGCAGTCTACTAGGGACCCCGGCCACCACCCAGCAGTCTGCTAGGGACACCCGGCCACCACCCAGCAGTCTGCTAGGGACCCCCGGCCACCAGCCAGCAGTCTGCTAGGGACCCCCGGCCACCACCCAGCAGTCTGCTAGGGACCCCCGGCCACCACCCAGCAGTCTGCTAGGGACCCCCGGCCACCACCCAGCAGTCTGCTAGGGACCCCCGGCCACCAGCCAGCAGTCTGCAAGGGACACCCAGCCACCACCCAGCAGTCTGCTAGGGACCCCCGGCCACCACCCAGCAGTCTGCTAGGGACCCCCGGCCACCACCCAGCAGTCTGCTAGGGACCCCCGGCCACCACCCAGCAGTCTGCTAGGGACCCCCGGCCACCACCCAGCAGTCTGCTAGGGACCCCCGGCCACCACCCAGCAGTCTGCTAGGGACCCCCGGCCACCACCCAGCAGTCTGCTAGGGACCCCCGGCCACCACCCAGCAGTGCGCTAGGGACCCCCGGCCACCACCCAGCAGTCTACTAGGGACCCCCGGCCACCACCCAGCAGTCTGCTAGGGACCCCCGGCCACCACCCAGCAGTCTGCTAGGGACCCCCGGCCACCACCCAGCAGTCTGCTAGGGACCCCCGGCCACCACCCAGCAGTCTGCTAGGGACCCCCGGCCACCACCCAGCAGTGCGCTAGGGACCCCCGGCCACCACCCAGCAGTCTGCTAGGGACCCCCGGCCACCAGCCAGCAGTCTGCTAGGGACCCCCAGCCACCACCCAGCAGTCTGCTAGGGACCCCCGGCTACCACCCAGCAGTCTGCTAGGGACCCCCGGCCACCACCCAGCAGTCAGCTAGGGACCCCCAGCCAGCAGTCTGCTAGGGACCCCCGGCCACCACCCAGCAGTCTGCTAGGGACCCCCGGCCACCACCCAGCAGTCAGCTAGGGACCCCCAGCCACCACCCAGCAGTCTGCTAGGGACCCCCGGCCACCACCCAGCAGTCTGCTAGGGACCCCGGCCACCACCCAGCAGTCTGCTAGGGACCCCCAGCCACCACCCAGCAGTCTGCTAGGGACCACCACCCAGCAGTCTGCTAGGGACCCCCGGCCACCACCCAGCAGTCTGCTAGGGACCCCCAGCCACAACATGGGCATGGCAAGGCCCCTGGGAAATACGGGGCTACAAGAAACCACTCGTGCATCTGTGGGAGAGCGCTGCAGGACTGGCCGTAGTGAGCATAAAGATAAACGAAGCAAGTTTTATTGGTCGTGGTGGCCCCTCTCTCTCTAGCTTTACTGCCACGACATTTTCCCCAGAGGTGGCGGCCGGGCGCCTCTGAGGGCAGCGTCGCCCAGCGCTGCCTCGCGTACGACCACCATCTGTGCTGCCATATGTACGACCAGCATCTGTGCTGCCATATGTACGACCAGCATCTGTGCTGCCATATGTACGACCAGCATCTGTGCTGCCATATGTACGACCAGCACCTGTGCTGCCATATGTACGACCAGCATCTGTGCTGCCATATGTACGACCAGCACCTGTGCTGCCATATGTACGACCACCATCTGTGCTGCCATATGTACGACCAGCACCTGTGCTGCCATATGTACGACCAGCATCTGTGCTGCCATATGTACGACCAGCATTTGTGCTGCCATATGTACGACCAGCACCTGTGCTGCCATGTGTACGACCAGCACCTGTGCTGCCATATGTACGACCAGCACCTGTGCTGCCATATGTACGACCACCATCTGTGCTGCCATATGTACGACCACCACCTGTGCTGCCATGTGTACGACCACCATCTGTGCTGCCATATGTACGACCAGCATCTGTGCTGCCATATGTACGACCAGCACCTGTGCTGCCATATGTACGACCACCACCTGTGCTGCCATATGTACGACCAGCACCTGTGCTGCCATATGTACGACCAGCATCTGTGCTGCCATATGTACGACCAGCACCTGTGCTGCCATATGTACGACCACCATCTGTGCTGCCATATGTACGACCAGCATCTGTGCTGCCATATGTACGACCACCATCTGTGCTGCCATATGTACGACCAGCACCTGTGCTGCCATATGTACGACCAGCATCTGTGCTGCCACATGTACGACCAGCACCTGTGCTGCCATATGTACGACCAGCATCTGTGCTGCCATATGTACGACCAGCATCTGTGCTGCCATATGTACGACCACCATCTGTGCTGCCATATGTACGACCACCATCTGTGCTGCCACATGTACGACCAGCATCTGTGCTGCCATATGTACGACCAGCATCTGTGCTGCCATATGTACGACCAGCACCTGTGCTGCCATATGTACGACCACCATCTGTGCTGCCATATGTACGACCAGCATCTGTGCTGCCATATGTACGACCACCATCTGTGCTGCCATATGTACGACCAGCACCTGTGCTGCCATATGTACGACCAGCATCTGTGCTGCCACATGTACGACCAGCATCTGTGCTGCCATATGTACGACCAGCATCTGTGCTGCCATATGTACGACCAGCATCTGTGCTGCCACATGTACGACCAGCATCTGTGCTGCCACATGTACGACCAGCATCTGTGCTGCCACATGTACGACCAGCATCTGTGCTGCCATATGTACGACCAGCATCTGTGCTGCCATATGTACGACCAGCATCTGTGCTGCCATATGTACGACCAGCATCTGTGCTGCCACATGTACGACCAGCATCTGTGCTGCCACATGTACGACCACCATCTGTGCTGCCACATGTACGACCACCATCTGTGCTGCCATATGTACGACCAGCATCTGTGCTGCCATATGTACGACCAGCATCTGTGCTGCCACATGTATGATCACCATCTGTGCTGCCACATGTACGACCAGCATCTGTGCTGCCACATGTACGACCAGCATCTGTGCTGCCACATGTACGACCAGCATCTGTGCTGCCACATGTACGACCAGCATCTGTGCTGCCACACGCACGACCACCACCTGTGCTGCCACATGTACGACCAGCATCTGTGCTGCCACATGTACGACCAGCATCTGTGCTGCCACACGCACGACCACCACCTGTGCTGCCACATGTATGATCACCATCTGTGCTGCCACATGTACGACCAGCATCTGTGCTGCCACATGTACGACCACCATCTGTGCTGCCACACGCACGACCAGCATCTGTGCTGCCACATGTATGATCACCATCTGTGCTGCCATATGTACGACCACCATCTGTGCTGCCATATGTACGACCACCATCTGTGCTGCCACATGTACGACCACCATCTGTGCTGCCACATGTACGACCACCACCTGTGCTGCCACATGTACGACCAGCACCTGCCCTGCCACACGCACGACCACCACCTGCCCTGCCACACGCACGACCACCACCTGCCCTGCCACACGCACGACCACCACCAGCGCTGGAGAGATGTACAGGTTTCGCCAGTGGTTATGTACACACTACAGGACTCCAGCGCCGGAAGCGTCATAACGCACATAGGTCACGTGACGTGTGGAGGCTGGTGCGCATGCGTCCCAGAAAACGTCAAAGTTTGCAGGTCTATAAGATCGCGGAACCAATGATATTTCGACGCTGAAGGCGACAACGTCAAAATATAAGTGCATTAAGTGTGAGGACAGGTTATAATCCCTTATATCCTTATAAACATATCCACTCAGATCATATATAATTCTTCCAGCTGCTAAACAATACAATATATTGTATTAAAATACTTGATTCCACTGTATAATGTATCTGGTATCATTGCTATAGATATATGTAATTAGGTATAGTATTATAGCGAGAAAAACCACCTTGTTAATTGTGTGTTGGGCAATTAGTAGTGGCCAAGCCATCCTCGCGTATATTACTTCACATATGTCAACATTCCCCAACGGACCAATAACGGGGTACTATAAACCACACCGGCTCGGGAGCAATCACGTTGTGATTGCCGGGGTCGGTAGGTTTGGTTAGGGTAGGGTAGGTTAGGGTAGGTTAGGTTAGGTTAGGTTAGGGTTCACCCGTTCCTTAGTATATTGTTTAAAGTCCGTTGTGGCAACGGGAGCGGACGGGCTGATTGAGCGTTCCTGTTATCTCAAACACCCGTTTGCCTCTCAAATTCGAACTGTACAAAACATCGAATTTGAACTGTAGGAGACACGGCCTCTTGTATTGTGAAAGATTAATTGCTATCACATCTCGCGATATACCGAATTTGTATATGTTATCGTATATCAGCATATATTTCAAAGAGTACAGGACACCTAATTCATTTGACCAATATTCGCATACCATTGGAACAGTGACTGGTGCTGTTGGCTGGTCGTACTGGGGGGGGGGGGGGAGGGGGGTCGTGACCCATCTTGGGGGGGGGGTCGTGACCCCATCTTGGGGGGGGGGGGTTTAACTACTGGTGTGCAAGTGACGTCATGTCGTAACTAGTCAATTAAGACACGCTAGAGCGCGCTAAGGGAAGTAATTAGTGTTTTGGGCTGTTGAATCAATTGATGGAGGGAGCGTGCGTGTGCGTGCGTGTGTGTATTTACTATTTGTGCCTGCAGGATTGAGCTGTTAGCTCTTGGACCCCGCCTTTGTAGCCGGTGGTTGTCTAATGTCTTGACTCCCGACCTATTTTTCTTATATATTCTACATATTTGTCCCTAACGGACACCCCTCTACACACAGGAAGCAGCCCGTGACAGCTGACTAACTCCTAGGTACCAATTTACTGCTAAGTAAAAGGGGCATCACGGTGAAAGAAACTTTGGCCACTGTTTCTCGCCGGCGCCCGGGATCGAACCCGGGACCACAAGATCACGCGTCCAGTGTTCTGTCCACTCAGCCACCGGCTCCACCGGGTTGCTGACTACTCAATCACAGCTTCTTAAAGGCCTTCCACAACAGCACATTGTAGCTGAATATATTTTCTTCTATGGTGCTTACCATACCATCTACACTTACGTGTAGATCTCGTAAGATCAGATCACTTACGTGTAGGTGATTGTAGGACCCACTTACGGTAGGTGATTGTAGGTCCCACTTACGTGTAGGTGATTGTAGGTCCCACTTACGTGTAGGTGATTGTAGGTCCCACTTACGGTAGGTGATTGTAGGTCCCACTTACGGTAGGTGATTGTAGGTCCCACTTACGTGTAGGTGATTGTAGGTCCCACTTACGTGTAAGTGGCTTTTCGAGCGAGAAATCTAGTCAAGTTAAAAGTCATGGTGTTTGCTGAGGACTTGATCCATAAGGTTGTTCTTGCTTGCAGTTTGCGCACTTGTGGTGCTGAGTGCTGGCTGGGTTGACCTGTGAACAGCCCTCACCTTGACCTCTGACTGTGACCTGCCCTCTCCTTGAGGCTTGACCTATGATTAGCTCTCCCCTTGGCCCCCTGACCAGTCCTCATCTCGAGCCGGTTTTAAGGACCGCTAATATACGCTAGTTATACCTTACTATAAATTTAGAAAATGGAATGAATTATCCACAGAAAATGTAAAGCTCGTAAGACCGCAAACTGTGATAAAATGCAATGCATACTATGTAATAAATATTGGTATACTGTATTAATCATTTATTTATTTATTTAATTTATATTAGAGTATAGAAGAAGGTGTATTGGGTTGTGAGAGTACATAAGAGTGGTGTTTGAGCGGTACATTATTGCAGAGCCACAAACACTGATAAATGATATATAGTTATTGTGTGCCAGAATTTGAGTTGAATGTAATAACTGTATTTATTTATGTATACAAGTGTTCTTACATTCTTTGTACAAATTCATTATTTAATAATACTAAAATATAATAATAATAATTAATAATATTAATAATAATAATAATAATATTATTATTAATGTTTATTTCGGGTAAAAAGTACATTATTCAAATAAATTACAAACAGA